>QFDD01115084.1:0-17312 GCA_006871305.1 Vachellia collinsii
CCCAGTTCTTCTGCTTCGTTGTTTACTGGACGACGTCGTTCCACGTGTCGGGCAGCCATCACCGCCGACAACTGATCCGGGATGTTCAGGCGCGCGGAGTAGCGTATTCGCACAGCAGGAGTGTCCTGGCATGGGAACACCGCGCGAGCGTGAATGGCTTGGCATTGCGTATACACAAAAGGGTGGGCTTTATTAAAGGTTTGGAGGGGATTGAGCCATTGCAAGGCCGAAGAAGAAGGTGAGGTAGTGTATGTGACCAGAAATGAGGAATGGTTGGAAAGAGAGACGGAGAGTTGACGACCCTTGATCGGGTCATTGTCGGAGAGTGAAAACGGAACTGGGATTTTGGATTGCGGGTCGATAATGGAGTCGATTGAGAGAGAACGAGTGTCGAGGAAGAAGGGGCCGGAGTGAGGGTTTGTGAGGGAAATGAGAGCAGAGGCATGGATTATGGAGGACGAAAAGTCGAAGTAGAGAGAAAGGGAAATGTGGGAAGTGGAAGGTTGAGCTGAGTCAGTGAAAGAGTGAGGGTCAAGTGGTGCCATTGTTAATGCCTGGTTGAATTGCTGCCCCTGAAAGCTAACGAGATCCGCTATATATATGCGTACTAGGAAAATCGGATGGGTACGTTATATAAAAGACAGAGGGAATAGAATTCGATGCTTCGGAGAATTTTTTTTATTATTATTTTGAGATTATATTTGCTTAACTGGAGCAAGATGCTTTTGTTTCTTTCATGCATATATAATAACAAAAGTAGCTTCGCCTCTATTAATGGAATGATGGTATGGGAACATAAGAAACTGGAAGGAAAGAATAGAATTGGATGCTTCTAGAGATTTTCATTTTGATATGCATTTCCAACTTTAATTGTAGGAAAAATTACATAGAGGGGCCTAATAACTAACATAAATTGCATAATTGTTGATTAGTGTTTAGATTAGTTTATTTTTAATAATTTTACGAAGTTTTAATTATAAATGTAAAAATAGTTTATCTCGAGTTACATAAATGTATTTTTTTAAATGATTTTAGGATTTTCCAAACAAATACTAAATAAAAGCTATAAAATCAAATGTTTTTGTATTACTATTAAAAAAATATTTTTACATAAATAGGAATAAAACTTCTCTCACATACTTATTTTAAATTATGTAAAATCACTTTAAAAAAACCAAGTTAATTAAAACGCTATGACAATTGGTAGCCCATTTGAACATGGTTTTGGCATACGGAAGGTAATTGCATCGATTTTCTATGCTGGGTGAATAGTTTACTCAAATGTTCACTCATCTTTTATGTTGGGATCTTAATGTAACAATTTATTAGAACCACAAATTGTTGGTTTATGAATTTTTTTTTTTAATGGATTGCATTAGACACATTTTTATTTAAAACACTGTTAGATAGTAAATATAAGTATTTCTTTTAATGGTAATTCTAATATCGGTTTGCCATAAGGGACTAATGGCTTTTGATAAATTCAACTTGGAGTTTTGCATTATGGTAATGTCACGTTTGCACTCTCAGTTTGTTGCTTCCATGTGGATTAGCCGAAACAATAGTTGGTCCATTTAAGCCCGAAAATTGCTAGGGCCCAAACCCATCAAGGCCATCCATACAGGGGCCGACCCATTTTCAGAATCCATAGGGATTGGAACAAGGTTTTATGAATTGATTGGTTGATCAAACTTGTACGCCACTATTTGGACTTCTAATGATGTTTGGGCTTGAACAGAGAATACCATTTCACCGATGGATTGAGTTTAGCCGAAAGGGTTAATTTTTAATAACATGATAAATCATAGTTTGAATTTTTGTTGAAAGGCTTATATTTAATATGTGACAAAGTTTCAAATACAATTGACATACTTTCAATAGGAAGATACATATGCTTAGGAAAATAAAAGGAACAAGAATACCATTTACCCAATTCTTCATTAGTTGCTAGTATCCCTCTAACTTAAATGCGTGAGGTAACTAAGGATTTATTATCATCTTTGCTTATCTTCCATCTAATCATATAACAACTGAACCTTTCACAATGGATATGATGAGACCCTCAAGCGCTTATTTACCCTCAAAAGCCACGTTGGAAACCCAAGTCTATTAGAGCTCCTGAACTAAGTTTAGTGTAACATTGAGCTCAAATGACTTTTTTGACTATGTTTTGTTGAATTGACTCTCTCTTTTTTGCGGCCTAAGAATTGACTATCATTGTTGAGCTTATTGATACCTCACTTTGGACCCATTGCAACGATTCAATGATGTGATACACTAAATGACTACTCGTAATAGTTTTGATGAATTTAATCCGTCTAAATGGTTTTGATGACTTTTTTCCTTCAATTTTTTAGACATTTAATTACAATATTCTAAATATAACCCAATACAGTTACATATGTTTATGTAAAAATAGTGAGGACATCACAAAAGTTTATTGATATTTTTACACTTTAACCCTTCATAAATTGCATGAAGAAATAATCAAACTTCTTTTTAAAAAAATCAATATGAGCTTGACTTTCTGGTTTCCAAACCAAAACTCAAGTTGAAGATGGGCTAAAAAAGGGCGTGCCTAAAACCCAGCTTTCTTGTAACAACAAATTTTGGGCTTCCATTAAGGAAAACATCATCATTGATTTGTTTGATATTTTTCTTGGGAAAAACTCATTTATCATGAATCAAGAAGCATCCTATTCAACAACAAACACAAACTAAACCAAAATCCTATATGATGCTACCGCAAGGATAAATAATAGAACAAAGATGAAAATCAGGATAAAGAGAAACCTTAGTTTTCACCATAGCATCAACAAACAAAGTCTTCAAATTAACATAGGCACACTTAGGTCCACGATGTTATTAGAGAAGGCTACAACGAAAGCATACCATCATCTGGCTGGTAGCAGCAACAATAGTCACAACAGAGTTTCACCAATACTAGATAATAATAAGTCTTTCTATAGGTCCCATGGAAAGGTCTCAAATCATGAGGTATAAAAGCATGAGCATCAACCAACACCAGGAAATTAAAAGATTCTCCCAATGAGGACAGCTAAAGATGATTGGAATTAACGAGGTTGTTCTTCAAATGCCTTCACTGGGACAAGTGTTGAACATTATTTTGCTTTATTTTCATCAATTGCATGTCGTACAAATTGTCCACGGACACGAGGCCTTTGTTCTGCAAGTTTCTTCCTGCTTTGATAGCGAACCTAAATATCACAAAAGGAAGAAGCTTCGCAAGTCAAACCCAATTCTTGTATAATTTGACACAATAAAATAGAACGATAAAATGCTCGTAGTAAAACCTCCAATTATGAGAGGTTTATTAAAAGAAATGCAATTAAAAAAGTGGTTACACCAAAAGAAATATACTCCTTTCGATCCTAAATATAGAAGCTAGCTAAAATGTTTATTTTGGTATTAAATATAATATCTTAATATACTTGTCCCAAAAATTTATAATTATTTCCTCAAGTACAATTGTAAAGAGGATTATCATCAATGTAGGTAATTTCCAATACAAATGATTGAAGGAGATATTTTAGGAAAATCAACACAAGACACATTTATTACAAATAACTAATTTTCTTAATTTATTTAAATTAGTTATATAGCTCATGGGACAAGAGGGAGTATAATATATTTTTAAATGTCATTTAAAAGATACCCTTTCATCTCAATAATGAAACATCACTGACATATGGTTATGTAGAACAATCTAGTTACACGTATTAAAATACTCCATTTGATCTTTAATATAAAAGCTAAATAATTAATTTATAAACTTAAAGAAATTAGTTAAGTTAGTTATTTATAATAAATAATAAAATGACCTTTTTAATCACAACTACCTTGAATGGAAACCCCTTTAATACGTGTAATCAATAAGAATACTTTTTTCTTTCTTTCTTTCTTTCTTTCTTTCTTTTTTTTTGAGAGGGGGGTTAGTTTCGAATGTGGGAAATAAAATGCAATGAGGTATTATATTTAAGACTACATCCAATCTTCCAAATAACTCATATTAGGGACTGGAAGTAGCAGTATAATAGTGATGATAAGATAGATTTATTTACCCTTTTCTCAAAGCATCTCTCTTTCCTCTTTTGGCGAAACTTGTTCAAAGCAGCCTCCCTTTGTGAAAATCGATTTAGGGTAGTCACATTTGGAGCCTCAAGTCTCATCAAGCTAGTTGTTCCCTCTTCTTCAGCTATTCTATGATCAAGTTCCATGTGTCCTGCTTTACCAGGTAAAGTGGCATTGCTCCCTGGCTCAACATTGCTCCCATGGTGACTCTCAGAGGCGCTCCCATTGAAACTCAGATTACCAGCATTACTTTTAATAGGGGCATTCAAAGGATTGGTGGAGGATTCATTAAGAGACGTGGCTGTCTTCATTAGTGGAGACTGACCATTTCGATTGACCGGTTGATGAGCAACCATGTTATGCATGTGATGGTGGTGGTGGTGGTGGTGGTGATGGTGATGGTGTTGCACTTGTATATGTTGCTTATCACCATCCTCTGCAAAACCATGTCACTTGTTGTGTTTACAGTCTTCCAATTGCAAAACCATGTCAACAATTATTTTCATTAATCATGACCAAGTGCAAGTCATGAACAATATAAACACAACAAATGAAGCACAAAATTATACAATTTAATATTCAAAGAAACTTATTGTTAGGGGAAGTCACTAAAGTCTCAAGGAATAAATGTAATAGCCAAAAAGTCCAACAACAAGTGGATAGCCATGAATCTATTGTCATTTTCTATACCGAAACATGTCATCACATATTGTTCACTTATGTGGGACTTTTTAGTGATTACATCGTTCTTTGAGACCTCAGTGATTTTTTCTCATTTTTATGGACCATAATTATATAATGTTAAGTACTGTTCTCTTATAGTCTAATTTGGGAGAAATTCATTTTAATGAAATAAAGTTGAATATTCTATTCATATTCTTTTATATAAAACCTTATGACTTGAAATTCTTTTTTACTATATTCACATAATTCCTACTAAAATTCATGCATTTTAACCCATTTTAATAACAATTTATGTGAGAAAATATATACAATTTCTAACACATAATTTTGATTTAGTTTTGTTTATGCTAACTCAATACATGCTTCTTGGCAAAAATAACACAATACAATATGCTGACCTTGAGCTGCAGTTTGAAGAGACATATTTTGAACAGGTTGGGATGGTGAAGAGGGTTGTATATATTTGATGGTTGCTTTCTGTGTTAGGTTATCAATGGCTGCAGGAGGTTTGGTGAAGTCATTATTTGTACTGGAACCAAGTTCATAGTTGTTATTACTTCCATTGGAAAGTAGATTGGGAGGCATGCTATTAAAATAAGTTCTCATGCCTTGAACTGATTCTGTCTTTGCTGCCTCTGAGCTATTATCAATGGGTGAACAACTACCAACATTTCCTGTTGGACCTTGATGAGATGATGAGTTGTACCTGCATAACAAAAATATTTTCAACTATTATTACCTTAGGGAAAATTAAGTGTCTGATTAGGATAACTTTTAAAACTAAGGTTTTGGCCCAAACCAAGGCTTTAGAGGCAGAGTAGCCAAACACCCATCTTCCCAAAAGAGATTTTAACCCCAAAACCAAGGTTTAGGTACAAGCCAGGGAGAATAACTTTGAACCTCAAAACCATGGGTTTCTCCAAAATCTCTTCTACAAAATCTAATCCAAACACACCAGATTTGATGATTGTGATTTTTGGGGAAAAATATCTTCAATGAATTTTCTATCACTAAAGTTTCTATATACAAATACACATACCTTGAGAAAGCAGAACGATGTGATTGCTTTAAGACATTTTGGTCCTGTACACTACTTCCAACATCTGGTGTCCCATTTAAACTCTTTGAACTGAACTCAAATGAAGGCAATTCCTTGTTTCCATATATATTCTTGCCTTCTGCTTTAGAGATCATTCCATTTGGGTTCCCCAAACATCGTATTTCTAAGATGGGATCAGATTTAGAATTAATGTTAGTGAAAACACTTGTTGGATCAGTCGCTTGATTTTTTAATTCTCCAACTAATCTTTCAGTACTATTTTGCTCTTTCTGTCCCTTATCTTCCTTTGCATCACCTTCTTCCTTCTCACACCTTTTATTAGTGTTACAAGCAACAAAATCTGATGGAACTTCTTCCTGTCGTCCACAAGGTTCCAATGTTGGGATTGATCCAGGAGCAGTTATTTTCAAATCTATGTCTGCAATCATGTCCAATGTTAGAAATCTCACAAAATTATTAACTATCACGTCTAAATCCACAATATGAACAACAGAAAAAAAATACATCACTAACTAACAATAGAGGCAATCACTTTATTAAGCTGACCATAATTAGTTGCATTAAGCTCACCATCTTGTGTCTCACAATCCTTCGTTGCAACCACAATATTGTTGGCAGTTGTTTTAGGCATTGAATGAATAACTTGGGCACAAGTGCTACCTACAGGTGGATCCCCTAATTGTTCCCAAAGGGACATTGGTTGTGGGCTATCAACTTCAACTGCCATCTTGGTCCAAGAACTCTGTAGATTAATGACCTAAAAATGAGTATTCGAATGAAAATATGGGCACATCAGATAATATATTTTAGATAGGAACATAAGTACTTTTCTTTTACTATAATCAAATAGATCATATAAGTTGTTGCAGGAGTGCATTGCATTATGCATGTCAATGTCTTTCACTTCTAAATTGCATTACTTCTAATTTTTAATGAATACTACTACCAATTAAAAACTCAATATGACGTATATCCATTGTAGCAACATTTTTTGTGAGTATTTAAGGTAAACCACATCAATATTCTATTTTATTATATGATATAAGGGAAACATTATTTAATTTCTGAAGTTATGGGTCAACTTGAGTCTAATTCCATGTAGGTTTTTCATCAACGAATTAGTCCTTTGAGTTATGGTCAATGTCCCTATTGTCGTGAAATAAAATGCTGAATCACCTTGTTTTGGTGATAATAAAAAGATCGTTTTGCTTTATATTAAAATATTATGCCAAAAAGATTGAGTATGAAGAATACAAGAGAAGACTAGGAACTTTTAGTGTTTCGTTTGATTCTCTTGTATACGAGTATAGAGGGATTAAGTTTTGCAGGACACTAATCTTCAAAAATATTTTTAAAAAGAGGTATCCACAGAAAACCCAACAAAGGATGCAAGAAAAAGGAATAAGAAAATTGTCCACCCATTCTTCATCCTCTTCCTCCTCATCCACAAATTATGAGAAAAACAACTCTTGGACCATTCCAACCTCATCCTGGCATAACCAAGTCCCAAGAAAACCCCTCAAGCCTCAACTCAACCTTCTCCACCTCAATCACGTCAACCTCCAACCAAAGAAGAACCAATCTTCTCTTCACCCCAACAATCTGAAACTTCACCTCATCCATGTGAAAAAGTCGAAGGCTTCCATGGGAAAAATATTTGTTCCAAGATGAAGCGTAAACTACAACGCCTCCATCAAGGTTCTATGAGTGCAGCAGATTATGACCATAAGATGGAACTCCTGATGATGAAAGCTTGGATAGAAGAAGATAAAGGAACCACTATGTATATAGATAACTTATGTCTTAAAATCAAAGACGAGGTTGAGATATATCATTTTATAGATAAAGAATAGCTTGTGCATAAGACTTCTAAAATTGAAAAAAGATTGAAAGCTAGATGTGCCAGTGGTATCGGAGAAAAATTTAAGCCTATAGCTGAGCAAATTGAGGAGCCTAAATTAAGAAGTGTCATCACTAAAGGTAAATTATGGCAAAAATTCCTTTTATAAATCTAATGAAACAATGTTCATTCTCGAGAATGGAGGATGTGAAAGTAATGATGATGATATGCTACTATTAGAAGATATTATAGAAGGAGTTCAACATGGACAATTCCTAATGACAACACATGCTTTAAACATACAACCAAAAGATCCTGAGAAAGAGTAACGTGAACACATTTTTTCTACTAAAGATGTTATTCAAAATAAAATATATAGCGCGGTCATTGATGGAGGAGGTTGCACCAATCTAGCCAGTACCTTGCTTGTTGAAAAATTAAATCTCCCAACCTTAAAACACCAAAAACCATATACTATGCAATGGCTCAATGTTAGTGGAAGTGCATGTATAACTAAGCAAGTGCTAGTCTCTTTCTCTATTGGAAGATATCAAGATGAAGTATTATATGATGTGATACCCATGACGGCTAGTCATTTCTTATTAGGTCGTCCATGGCAATTTGATAAAAGAGCTCAACATGATGATCACAAAAATCAATTCTCCTTTCAACATAATGACAGCAAAGTGAAATTGATTCCTCTCAATCCAATTTAAGGTGAAGTTGATTTTTCTCAATCTAACTCAATCTTATGAAGACCAACTCCATGTAGAGAGATCCTTCAAGAAAAAAGAAAGACCCTGTAGCGAAGATTTGAGGGCGAATCTTTTCAAAGGAAGGAATGATAGAGATTCAAGAGCTGAGATGTGATAAAGATTAATATTTTTTATTTTAAATATTTTAGGTTTTATTTATTAATTTAGTTTGTGAATTTAGTATATTATTTTAAATAAATCCTTTATATATCTATTAGATGATATTATCTTGTAAAATTCACTGGGGATATTATCTTTAGAATATCTAAGATATTGTTTTTTCTTAATATTTTGAGTCATATTATGGTTAATCAGTTTCTTTATTTATAAACCCAATTGTATTCAGTTATTTTAGAAGTTGATGAATTAAGAAGTTTTTTTTGGCAATTGTTAACTTGTGTTGAATATTCGGGATAGAATATGGTTAGGTTGCAAAAGTCTAATCAACTTTTGTAAAGCCTTTTAATAACTAAGGAACTAAAAATGAGTTTCTCTAAGGTTTTAATTGATCAATTCCTTATTTACGAGGTTTATCCGTATCACAACATCTTAGTAATAAATCTGTACCTTAAGAAAAATTATCTTCAAATTTGCATTCTTTTATAGTTAATATTTTTGTTGAGAAGATACCAAATATTTTTCATATCCATAAAATAGGAAGGCCACTATGAAGAGTTGAGGACCTTGGAGAAGAATTAGACATACAAACTAATTTAATTACCTGAACATAAGACAACCATTGGAATTAAGTTGATTTTTACTATTAAATATAATCCTTATAATAGCATAAGTAGATATAATGCTAGGTTGGTTGTTGAAGGGTTCAGCCAAACCAATAACATGGACTGCTAGGATACCTTTGTACAAGTGGCTAAAGTTCTCCTTTCATTAACAACCAACTTGAACTAGCCTTTGCGTCAACTAGAAGTGAAAAATGCATTCATTAATGATGATTTACAGAAAAATGTATATGGTTGGCCTGCCCAAGATTTGTAAATTGTACAAGTCATAATATTAACTAAAATATCACCTTAGAGTTCAGTTTGATAGGTTTACTAGAGTTTTAAAACAATTGGGATTCTTTCAATGTCAAAATGAAAATATATCAGCTTTAATCACACAAGTGGATGATTTGGTGATTACCAAATATGATGCTGAAGGGATATTAGGGCTAAAGAAGTCTATTGAATTCAAAGTGAAATACCTTGGGAATTTGAGGTATTTATTGAGTATGGACATAGAAACATCAAGTAAAGAGACCAATGTGTTGCAGAAAAGCTACATTCTTAACTTATTTAAGGAAACTTAAATGCTAAACTAAGCCAGCTAAAATTTCAATGGTGCCACATATATACTTGGACTGAAGTGTGAAAGCATGATGATTGATATAGAGAGATACCATACACTGATACTAAGAAATAATAAAACTTCTGGATAAAATAGCTAAAACTTATGGCTATCAACACCCAAATTTTTGTGCAATTTATATGTTAAATAAGACTGAAGAAAAGCTTATAGAAATGCAAAAACATTTCATGAGTGTGAAAGTTAGTCAGTACGCCTGCTTCAATATCTTCTGGGAAGGTTCCCTATCCCACAAACTACCCATCAAGAATAGAATTAAAGGCTTTGATATCAAGTAACTTACAATTTACGTAGTATTATGAGCTTTTAAGGAAGCTTTAGACACGAAATATTTGGATTGCAAAATGAAAACAATAACATATATAGATTACGTAGAAACTTAACAGCATGTTGATTTTAAGCAGTACCTAAGGACAATTTAAATATAAAAAAATAAACCCACATATGCTACAAAAGACCAAGATTTATCAAAATATCACAAATTAACGTACCTGGGTGCCACTTCCATTATCACTTTTATCTCTTGCATTCAATCCAATGCTTCCAATGTCATCTTCATCACAATTGTCATGCTTGTTGTCTGAATGTTCCCCACTCTCAGACTTCAATGACTTTTGAGTGCGCACGCCACTTTCACTTCCACTACCACTAGACTGATGAAAGGGTGAGTCATAAGTGCAAAATCGAACAATGAAATCTCCAATTACATGTGTGCCCATTAAACATATGACTTTCATTAGAGAGAATCGAAATTGGAATTGGAAGTAAACACGAGTAATTGAAAGATAAACTAATTTAAATGATAGAGAAAATAATAATAATTGGAGTTTAAACAAATACGTACCTTATGCTACATATTAAGAGCTATAAAAAAAAGGGGAAAAAAAAGAACTGACCTGACCATAGTCCATAAATCAATGAAAAGTTCATAGATAAAGTAGATCATTTATAGCAAACTCACGCTATGGCATTTCCTCCAAACATGCTGCCAAAGGTTTTTAAGCTCATTCTTTCGTAAAGGCTTGACTAAAAAGTCAATTGCACCCCTGGATAAACACTTAAATACTATATTCATAGAATCATGAGATGACATCACTGCACATAAAACTCAACAGATTTTAGAGGATAAAAATAATCAAAGTTATGAAGTTACAGTTTCTCACGTATGAGAATATAACAGAAGTATATATATGGATATACTCACTAATCACAGGAATATTTTTACGCGTTTTGTGGCTCATAATCTTGGACAGGAGGCCAATGCCTGTTAAACATGGCAACGCTACCTCAGTCAAAACAAGATCAATATTAGCAGTGAGATCTTCAAGGATTCTCCAAGCTTGGTGACCATCTGCAACAGCTTCAACTGCTAAGTTACATGAAGATGTTAGTGTTGCTATAATGTAGAAAAGAATAAAAAAAACATTGTAACAGATAAAAAAAATAAAAAGGAAACAGTACTATATGAAATAGAAAAATTGTTAATTAAATTATATGAATGATATTTAATGATCAAATAAGAGAATAATAATTTATGAAAAATTCGATAAATATTTACAAGCATGAATGATAAATTGATAAGACTGAAATTCACCAAGAGGCAGACCCCTCTCTACAAAGTTTACTCCATACACAAGGTTTTAAAATTGAACCCCAACCACTTGCCCAAAGGATGAGAGCCCCTATCACTCAAGCCAACTAGAGTGGTACGATTTTTCAATTTTTATCGGCCAAAAAAGAACCCTTTACATTTGAATATATTTTTATTAAGGAGTTCGTGATGACCTTTTATGTTGTCTCAGATAAATCCATTTCATCTAAGTATTTTGTTGATATATCAATACATTAATTTGGAAGGGACTTTTAAATAGGGTTTGAACCATGTCAATGAAAATATTTTGTTGGGAGCAAGATTTGAGCCTAAAATCCAAGGACCATGTATAGTAAAGGAGAGAGGAGAAAAATAATAAATCAAAAGACACTATAAATGAAAGGACATGTAGAAAGGTGATAAGGATTGAACTTTTACGACTTGTGTAATGAAAATGATGATTAGCTTACAAAATTTTTACCTATTAAGTCAAAACTGATAACAAGGCAATGCTTCCCCCAATCTTTTTGGATAGTATACCACTAATTTGTTTGAGAAACTCAAAGAAGTCTTGCGCAGGCTTAATTTATAAGCAATTTCATCCAACTTGTTGCTCTTCAACTAACTCCTAGTTTGTAGCGGATACCCTTAGGGAAGAATGACCACCAGAAAAGACTTTAGATAGCTTTAGAAAAATTTACATTGTCACCCATTGTGAGAGTTCACATCAAATTCCTTAATCATTTGTACCAACCTACATTAATTAGCACATGAAACACATCTTTTAATGTAGCCATCTCTGTTTACACATTAAGAGTTTATGCTAAAGACAAATGTCAACAGCAAAGTCACTAATAATGGCCTTTGTTATCATAAGGCTTGTTTGCCAATCAATTTTCAAAAGCAATTTTACGCAAGCCGAGACAAAACTCTCTCACATACTTACCTCAGATTCTGTGAAACCAAGGTTTGAAACCTAGGTTTTGTTACTTCCCAAACAAGCATTCTATCAACACTTACAGTTTATTGTCATCATCATCATAAAAATTGCTAAAATGAAACAACTAACAAAGCCCCCCTTTATAAAATGTAGTCCATTTCATACATAAGACACTGAGATGATATTGGAACAAAACCAATCACTTTTAGTGCCTGAGTGATAAAAAATTTCTCAAAGATAATCCAAATATCTATCGGCTCCCTCTTTTGGACATAATGGCAAAAATATGTTTAATATAAGGTTTGATGATAAAAAAATATTAGCAACATTAACTAAAAACAAAGCTTTATTGTTTTCACATATTAGTAGTTAACTACAACTATGAAACAAGTGCTTAAAAAGTCATTTTACTCGTATTATTCCATATTATATATATTGGAGAAATCAATTAACTACATAAAACTTCTTTCAGTATTGACAAGGAGATGAGAAACAAAGTCATCCTTCACGCCTCTTTTCAGTATCAAACTTGTAAATGAGTTACTCACTGAATGTAATTAACACACAAACTAGAACAATACAAGTTTGAGAAACATGCTATTATAACTATGAATTAAAAATAATACTAACCTTCATATCCACAGTTCCGAAGTAAAGCACAAACAACATGGCGTGTTGAATCATCAGTCTCAACCAATAACACCTTCAATGATCTAACAGGCAAGAATCTCTCCCAACGAACCAAAGGCCCTTGGATTTGTTGCTTAGTGCTCTTTTTTATTAGATCTCTTTGATTGATGTGATTATTCTGATCATTTTCATCTCCAATATTGTCGTTGATCCTTGACTCATCCTCCATGGATAGATCTTGCCCCTCCCCTGTAATACCACCCCTAACCTTATTTTGTTCATCTTGCATATGCTGATTTAGTTCTGCAGGTCGTTTTGGAATAATCACAAAATCCTCAACGTTGTTTAACTGTGCTAAACCCATTAACCAGACTGAAAACGACCGATAATGGATTGGGTTCCAATCCTATAGGGTGCAGGTTCATCCCATTGCCTCCAAAATAGTTTCTACCAGTTTATAAAATATATATACTAGTCAAAATACATGAATATATATATATATATATCTTGCATAAAACAAAAATCAAATATATGGAACAACTATATTTACTTTTGTCAACTGAATCAAATAGAAGCAAAATATGAATTCCTCATATGAGATGATTACAAGCCATTGGAAGCATTACAACAATGTGAAAGCAATAACCCCAAACCATTTGGGGACTAATGAGGTGAAGACCTATGTTAACCTCCCTCTTGGTGAGGATTTAACTATCCTACACACTCAACCTACAACCAAAGCTCTCCTTATAAAGAGAGTTAAAGTAAATAACCAACTAATTTCACCTTAATATCTCTAACTCAGCCCCTCCAAGTTGACATCACTTAGCTTAAGGTGCTCAACTTGAGCAGGACAAACTATAGGGGTAAGGTTAGGTGAATTAAAATGACAAATGACAGCAACAAAGATGCGTTTTTTTTTTCTTCTCACCGTACTCATCCTCTAAGAATTTCAAAAGAATAACTATCTGAAAACTAGGTGAAGAGCGTCAAACATAACTTTCTCCCGCGTGAAGCCATCAAGAAGTATATGTCATGGTCCATGAAGTCTTGAAGAGTAATTACACTCCCAATTCTGTATTTGAGATTAAAAATTTTCCATCACAGCAAGGAAAGCCTACATGATAGATTTATACCTGGGGCTCCCTGGCCAATTTCATCACATGGTAGATTTACACTTTATAGTATATTGGTTGATATGGTGTTAACCGAATTGAGTATGCCAAACACCTGGATATGAGAACACAAGGATATGGTGCTGAAGTTTCAATCAACTACCCTCAGGATCTTCTCCAGGGCCACAAGAAATATACTTGGTGCCCTTCTAAAATACTGGTAATGAATATCTCCAAATGAATAAAATCAGACGAAGGATGCAGCAGAATAGTCATCTCACGGTCGCAATGATTTCCTTACAATCCTCCTTTTCACGTCACAGATCAGAAACTTACAACTGGCCGCTGGAATATGTCGAAACCAAATATGGCGGGATTCAGCACAGAAAAACGAAGCCACCGCCAATGCCATCCTCATAAACCTCGAGCAAGCATGAACCCCAAGTCAAGGACGACCGCACACACGCCCCCGCCGACGACGACGTAATTGTCGCCTCCGCAGGGCCAGCGCCGATCCTCAACAACGCTCCAAACAGAGAAACTGAGCAAATATTGAAGCTAAACGAGGCTGAGGCACACATTGCCACCGAGTTTGAATGGAGGACGAAGGAGAGGAAGCTAAACCAAGAAGTGAATGTCAAGGATCGTCAGTTTCCGGTAGCCTCGTCGGACCTGATTTACCGGCAAGTACAGAGATAGGAATCAGGCTTCAGCGGCGACTACATGGCCGTTAGTCTCAACGCAGACGACGCACAAGAGATGGATCCCGATTTGAAGCGGAAGATGGCATCAAGTATACAAGCGGCGATGGAGGACTAATGGATCGAAAGCCTCAAGAAAGCCGGCTTTGTCCATGCTTTTAAGAATTTTAACTGGAATGTTAAGAATATTATAATTAGAAAAAATTACTTTGAATATTTTTTTGGGGCCTAAAATTACTTTGAATATTTAATACCCATATTTGAATATGAGTAATGAATTTCAAAAATAAGAAAGAATTCGGCCCTTGCGCAAGGTTGAGGAGACATGTATTGGACAAAAAAGCAGCAAAAGAAGGAGCCAAATTACTTGTTTTATTCTATTTTTAGTTTTTGTAAAATTATTTAGAAAAAGTTATATGGATGATTGTTTAAGAAATAATATTTAAGAAAAGATATAAAACATTATTCAAAATAATTACCAAACATTTAATTGGTGAATAAAACCTTTTCAATGATGTGGTTATTTTCTACTTCTAATGGAACGAAAATAACTTTATAGGATGAAAAAAAATATAAAAAAAGTATTCTGATTATGAAACAATTTTTAATCTTTATTTTATAAAAAAATTTAAGTAAAGCATTTTAATTTATCTTAGAATGGATTTTTAATCTTTATTTTACAATAAATGTAATTAAAAATTAATTACAAAAAAATTTTTTAATTTTTATGTTTTTAAAAATGGAGTGAAGGATCTAACTGGTTAATGCGGATTTAAAAAAAACCCAGAATTGTTATTTTACTATAAATTAAACAAACTTTTGACAAAATTTTTTTGTTAATGTTTGGGTTTTGTATTTAATATTTTGGGATTGAATTAATATGATACGACTTGAGTTAAAATATTACATATCTAATAAATTTCTTGAACTCAAATATTTTTTTAACAGAACTAACATAGAAACCTCTAAAAATCATTTATGCGATCTTTATCCAAAGCTTAATGTAATTTCAGTATTAATATAATAAATGAAAAACTTAGATATTATTCATAATTACCAACAATATGAATACCATTGGCAGACACTGGACTATACAAAACAATCCAGTCGGTTTCTATAGTTTCAAGTTTAAAGATCTCAACCAGGTAAGGTTATCAATCAATAATTATTAAGGTAGGCCACGTTAGGTCTTTTGATCCTTCAAACTTAAAACTAGAGATTCTAGATAATCAAGAATAACACAATACTAGCTTTGGGATCATGATCAGATTCAATTTTCTGATGCACAGATTCCTCCTAAGAAGCAAGTGTAGAGCATACTTTGAATCTTTGATGACAAGAGAAAAACATTATGAGCTCAAGTTTTCATAAGAAAGGAAGATGTTTAAAGAGAATTCATAAAGAAACCACACTTGGTATTATACAAGAAGAACCAGCAGGTAGAATTTTTAGTCAGAATCCAGTTTAACATAGGTAGAGTCTGGATCAACTATGTCTCTATTGAATTATTTATTAATAAATTTGTTTTTCTCTTCTTAATTTCAAACGAAAATAAAAGAAGGCCCTCTCTACGCCCCCGCCCCCCAACACAAAACTTCACGAGACTTCCAATTAGTGTTTTGAAAATCGGATCAGGTTTATCAAACTGAAAGAATCTGAAAATATAGTAGGCTTTTTGAGGGAGTCATTTAAAAAAAAAAATTACAGGTTTTTTAATTTTTTTTTTCCTGCATTTTTCCCCTTACCCAAGAGAATGGCTCGTCTTGGATTCAACCCAACTTGAAATCATGAAATCGAGTTGGGTCCACGGTTCAGTTCTTCAATCATTCCTTCCAATTCATGAATAATTTTTAACTCATAGGAAGTTTTTCTCTCTCCTTTGTTCATTGAAGAGGTAGAGATTTTGGAGGGAAAAGTTTGGTTTTCTTCTAGGCTGTGTCCCCCCCCCCTACAGCTTTACATGCTCTCAATTTCCTCTCACATATGTTGAAAGTATGTGGGAATATTCCTGGACCAAGTTTTTTCACAGCTTTACCTTCCTTTCCATTTACCATCTACCATCTACCATCTACCGTTGGATCAACTCCCCGTGGTTGAGATTTAATATATATATATATATATATCATAGCATTGTTATTATGTACACGTTTAAGTTGAAACTTGGAAGCTGGCTAAAAAAAAAGGTAGAAACTTGGACTCATCACTTGTTAAGGGTTTTTTCAAACATTAGTAAAATCAACTCTTCAAAATATAAGGTGTTTCTAAGCATGGTTGACATGGCAAGATTCAAGGAAAGTTGCATTATATTAGGGAGGGTTTTCGATGTTAGTCGTTGCAGGGTAGAATATCTATATATTTAACAACGGTATTTGTCCAAAATTTATGTCAATAAAACAAACGATATAAGAAAAATAAATTAATTACATCGATTTTTTTACCATGTTTACATTAGTTAAACTAAGCAGCCGATGTAAATCATACCTACATACTTCATTGTATAGGTTATTATTGGACCAAAAGATCTTTGGTTGGTAGATTC
>QFDD01115085.1:0-13108 GCA_006871305.1 Vachellia collinsii
GTGAAGTTGTACTTGAAGATAGACAAAGCACAGTATTTATATGAATAATGCTTATTTAATCCTATATCAATCACCAGTTTGTTGACATATGAAAATCCGTACTGTTTGTGCCTCTTTTCCATAAATTTTAAGGTCTTTTGTGCTACTTTTTGCATTATTCATTCATCAAATGCATGAAAATGTGCTTTGCAAGTAAATAATGTAACTTTCTTGAGAATATGCTTAGTTTGGCCTCACTCATATCATTTGAAGCTTAATGATGATATTTTACGTCTAGGAGCTTTATAGAGAAGAAATTGAGCTAGGATTGTAGTTAGGAGGGAAAAAATTCCACAAAGTGGCACCAAAGGTAACCAAAACAAATAAAACCCATTATATGAAGAAAGGTTTTGGAGCTTTTGAAAGTTTTCTAATGCAAATTACTGAATAATTTTCTTATGAATCAAATCATGAGTGGCTGAAACATGTTTTCATATGATTATTGCTGTAGCTTTATTTGTAGATAAGTGTATGTTTTATACTCTCTAATTTTATATCACTGGCACATGTGTTTCATGGTGTGCTTGACAAGTTTTAGTTAATGGCCATTAATTAATTAGGGACTAGTGATAGTGAAGCTGTGTTGGTACTCGAAGCTTGTAATCTTAAATGGATTGTTTTGCTTGTAGACAAATTACATTGTAAACCTCTTTGATTCTGAGAGATGCTTAGAAGTAGGATTGAATCCTCCACTACTAATACAATCAACTAAAAGCAATTTAGAGTGTGTATTTCATAAACTATGAAAATAAGTTTAACAACAAAAGTTTTAGGGGGTGTTTGGTATGAAGGTTTTGGAGAAAGGAAAGGAGAGAAAAAAATTTCATGAGTCCAATTTTTTAAAATTTAAAAAAGCCTGGGGTTCAAAGTTTTTAATTAATTTTTCTTAACTTTTTATCATACATATTCTCTTCTTTGCTAAAATTTTATAACTCCACCTCTTCAAAATTTTAAATCCCTGGTACGAAATAGCCCCTTAGATTATGTCCAAAGTTCTAAAATAACCACTTTTGTTAATTAAAGAGGCAGACACTGAGGGCTTGAGAGGTTACAAGGGGGATTTAATCTGTGACCTCCCCAGTTATAGAGGAGTATCCATCTCACTAGACTACAAGGCTTCAGTTTTAAAATAATCACACATATCTATCTAATTCTAGTGTAGGTTTATTCTACACATTATTCCACTCTGATTGATTATGTTATTGAAATTAGGCAAAAGTGTGAAATTTATACTTCCCCAAATTTTGGAACCAAATAGATGTAGAAACAATCAATACTCACTTGGTATAATTTATATTACTTGTTGCAAACCACATACTTACATAGGTTACTACATACAGTTCAAATAATTTGCGATATCTAATACACGAGCTAAAACACAGTTCAAAAGAAGATATTTGAGACATTGTTTTTTTTAGTAAAAGAGACATCGGATTAAAATAAGAATTGTATGAATAATACTTATCATAATCCTAATTAATAACATGAAGTAGGATTTCAACAGAAGAGGTAAGAGTTTCCTAATATAAGACTCCTTAATCCCTTAGTCCCATAATTTGACATCTAATTAATGCATGAACTAAACACTTAAGTATTTCATTCATCTTCATCATTAAGCATAATTCAATTCGAGAAAGACACATCAAATCACACAAACAAATCCGCAGTCACAAATTTAAATGAGTTGCCAAACTGGGACTGGTTGTTAGGTGTCATGGGTTAAGTGAGAATTTGGTTAGCTTGAAGTTTAATTTCTAGTCTGATCATTGAATGGTGATTTGGGGAAAAAATCTGAGATAAAGCAAGAAAAATAAAACTGAATTAAACTCAATTAATAATGTGGATGGGCAGGATTGTTAAGCTTAGGAAATGGCGATCGATTTCTCTTCTCTAGCCAAATGAATTACATACTTTTTAAGCTTTGTTTTTTGCTATAAACTTGTTTTTATTTGTTCTGTTTCACTTAACCTCCCAGCAGCTCCTATTTAATATTAATAAATCTCCTGATTAAATTGTAGAGTTTGATTGGTTCTTTGGGAGACTTCATTATAATTGCACATTATACAGCAAAAATCAAATTTTCCAATTACTGTCAGATGTAGTCACGATCAAGAGAACTGAGTTGAAATTGTAATCTGAAGCTAAAAGAGGAGCACGGTTAGCTTAGACTAGTGATATATCATGTTGTTAATGGCACTGTGACAGTAACAAGTTTATAGTTGACTAATAATGTCAAATAAACTAACACGTTGACAAGATATTAAGTCAAATAGAGGATAATTCAATTGCAAGAAAAATGTCTATATGTGACTAGGATAATAATAACCCCCCATATAGAAGAAGAAAGTCAATCAAGAAAAGGAACTAAACATCAGCTACCCAATATGATGAACTCTAATCCCAATTTTTGATTTTTCAATCATTAGTTGCGGTTGATTGCAATTAATTAATTAGTTTTGGATTAAAGTGAGAAATTGCCCATGAACTTATATCCAATGTGCAAAAATATCCATATCCTTTTCTTGGTGGAAAAAATACTCATGAACTTTAAAATCGGAGTGAAAATGACACAACCATTAAAACCACCTAAGTCCATTACTTTTTTGCAGTCAAAAGGTTTACGTGTGTTTTTCCCCATTGGGTATAAGTTCATGTGTGTTTTTTCACTTTAACGGCTTAGTTTTAAGTAGTTGCTATCTGGAAATCATAATATAATTGCATGATCCAGTGAGCCTGGTTTACCTCAAACAGAAATCTTCCTCATGAGATCAACCTTGAAATTCATCTATATTTTGCTACTAAGATTTAATTAGCTTTGCACTTATAGAAGAAAATGCATTCAAAGATGCAGTTTCTCACCCTTGTCTTAAGCTATTTTGGAGTATGATTTTGGCTTGTTTGGCAACCACTTAAAAAACACTTTTACATAAATCGAGATAAAACTTCTCACATATTTACTTCGGATTGCGTAAAATCACTTAAAAAGTTATTCCCAAACAAAAAGGTCATTCATGGGTGATTGTAAGGACTTGGATTAGTTTGTGACTTTGTAACAACAGAGTCTTACAACTTTTCGTTTAAAATTACATGTGTCAAAAGTTTTTGCAGCTTTTTTTTACATTCCATCTTTGTATTTGTGCTTTTGGATTGTTTTGTGCTATTTTTACTTGAAACTTGGTGAAAAATGGAGTATCGGCTAGCTGGGAATTAATATTTTTCAAGTCCAATATCAAAAGAAGGAGATGAATCACAACTATACATAGAATTGATGCACAATTGAAATATAAAAGCACATAACCAGCATTGGAATGAGAAAAACCTGTGTACTCCTGTTGAATTAAAAACACTTGTGATCTTACAATATATATATATATATATATGGTACACTTCTTGAACAAAATTTACCGTATAGGGTGATAATATCTTAGATTCTCGCTCTTGTCAGTAAAAGTGAATTAACTATCATATGTGATAATAAAAAAATGAACTCTAAGAACAAAAGAGAGTACGTAATTCCATATCATAAATAAACAGATTTTAGTGTACTGATGATGATGATGAGCCATATGTGATGATTCAAATTTATAAACTAAAATTATAAACAGATTTCGACTAGAATTGGTACTTGGATTGTTTTAATTTGTACTTGAGACTTTTTTTTGGGGCGGGGGGGCTGAGGAGTGGCTGGGAATTAATAATTTTTCAAGTCTGAAATAAAAAAGATGAATTTAGAAGTTTGAAGATATAAAGTTTTGCTTCAAAATAATGTTCCGTGTTTCCAAATAATTTCCATTGACTACTATTATATGTAGAACTAATATGCAAGCAGTAGCAATATTAAAGTACATAACCAGCATTGGAATCAGAAAAGCATGTGTACTATTGCTGAATAAAAAACACTGGTGATTTTACAATCAATATATACATATATGGTACACTTCTTGGACAAAATTTACCGTATAGGGTGTTAGTATCAATAACCTAGATTCTCGCTCTTGTCAATAAAAGTTAATCATCTGTCATGTGATGATATTAGAAAAAGAACTATATGAACAAAAGAGCGTAATTCCATATCATAAATAAACAGATTTTAGTTAATAGATGATATAAGCCATGTGTTGATTCAAATTTAAAAATAATCTTCATCCGTAACTAGTTGTACTTAAGATGTACTCTATATCCAGAAAAACTAAACAATATGGGGCTGAAGAAAAGTAAAGTAATAGTGTGAAGAAGAAGAAGAAGATGAATACACACACACATACCTGGAGCTTGCATATTCATAGAGCTTGCCTCTGGGAGAGAAGATGATAAGAGCAACCTCAGCATCACAAAGAACTGAGAGCTCAAAAGCTTTCTTTAAGAGCCCATTTCGTCTCTTTGAGAAGGTCACTTGCCTGCTCGTTGCGTTCTCTATACGCTTCATCTGTGTCTTCCCTCTCACCATCTTTAATAATATTCTTCAAATAAACCCAAAGCTCCTCAAGCTACACCTTCAACTCCCAGAAAGCTATAGATATAGATAAAGATAGAGTGATGAAAAAAACACAAACTGGTTTGATTAATTAGTACCATCACTTACCCAAAAGCTATGATAAGTTCAAATGAATACAACTAGATCAGATTCTCAAAGTACCAGCAAATCTAGACACCTTAATTAATTAGTTGAGGAGCTGGGAAATTGGGTATTATTTCTCAAAAACTGAGCTAGAAGCCAGAAGAAGGGGCTATTTAAATGAAGAGAGATCATCTAAGGGGAAAAAAACCCAGAAATCTTGAGGGTTTTCATAATAGAGAGAGAAAGAGAGAATAAAATAGACCTAAGTATACATACTAAAGGAAAAGAAAAGAAAGAAAGGGAAGATTGAAAGCGAAGAAAGAAAAGAATCTGAAGAGAGGCGAAAATGAAAGAACCAAAAGAGAAGTAGCAGTGAGAGAGAGAGAGAGAGAGAGAGAGAGGGAAACGCATACCTTTCCTTTTATTAGTGTATCATCTCATCTCTGTTTGATGATGCTCAACCATATTAAGAAATAAAAGGGATTTGACGATAAGAGGGAACTGAAACCTCTTGCTTTGCCCGATCTGGAAAAAACTCAGGCCACACACACTGAAAAGAAAAAAAAAATCTAATCATATCAATAATTCATAAATGGATAGGAAGCATGAAAATGCCTGAGAAAAAGACCTACTCCACTTGCTAATTTTTTTACAAGGTTAAAAGACTGAACCGGAAAAGTAAAGTGAGATGGTAAGAGGGAAAAAAATTAAAAGAGGTATTGCGTTCTGACTGTTAGGTCCCAATGAAGTTAAAATATGGAAGAGAGGTACAACGGTAGCAAAAGGTTCGCTTCATTCGTACAATAACGTCATGGTCTAGCCAATCACAAGTTGAAAACGCATTACTCTTGTATCAGAACTTTATGGCATGTGGTCCTATCTCTTTTGCTTTTCCTCTCTTTCCCTTACTCCAAGTTTTTTGATCTTGCGAACTCATTTAATTGCAGAAATTAATACTTTTGGACTGATGGTGTTGGGTCTAATGAAGATTTCAATCCAATAAATGATCAAATTTAATGCATGCTTTGAATTAATATTTCCTCTAATAAAATAAATATATGTGCTTCACAAAAACACCATTAATTTATGTCAACACTGAATTTGCAACGCAGGATTTCACATCTCACTGTATTACAAAGCTGTTGACCTACTACTTATAATGTTAATATTAGCTGAAAAAATTATTATACGTTCTGAATTTTTAATTTAGTAATTATATTTTTTTTTCTTTTTTTGACATAAATATTTTAATTCTGCTTTTTTTATAATATTAATTCTTGTAAATTTGTTATTTTAGAATTTTTAACTCATGTACATGAGTTAATGGTGCTAACATACTAAGTGTTTTTTTATATTGACGGTAAAATTTACTTTCCTAACGTAATTTACTATTTACAAGGTAAATATATGAGAGAAGTTTTATCTCAATTTGTATGAACATAATTTAAACGCTAATGCAAACAGGCATAAAAGTTAATATATTTATTAAACAGAAAAAATATAGACCCCAAATTAAAGATAAAAAACTGTAAGGACCTATAAAATGGCTTTTCCTGCTTAGTTTTTCTTTAGTTGACATGTTTTTTTTTTTTTTGGTTTTCTGGTGCTATGCTCCCTCGAGAATTAAGTAGGATCAATATTAACTTTTAAACATAAAAAATGTAATATTATCTGTTAAATTCATTTAGATCATTAGTAGATTGAGAAAATCACAAATAAATTTTCTGTGAAAAATAGTGATAGTGATGAAGTTCCCAAAATTACAAATAAATGTTAAGGGATTAATATTTTTTCATGTTCATTTGAAGGGCTAATTAAAGACTCATTTTAACCAAATCCTTTAACCGGCCACCTAGTGATTATCATATCATCATTGCTACCAACACCATAAGAAAGTAAATACAAAACATTACTTTTTGTTTAAATAACATCTTATTAAAATTTTAACACTTTAAAATTTAATAAGTTAAATATAATTACTTTTTTTTAACAATCTTCACACAAAAATTACATGTCAACTTTTAAGATTTACAAATCTTCTAGATATGTTTAACTTAGCACTGTATTTGTGATTTTCTATGTTAATGTGCCTGTTTGTCATAGTGTTATAGAGATACGTACATTCATACAAGTCAAAATAAAATTATTTTCATATACTTACCTCGTAAACTGTAATCATGTTAGAAAAGTAGCTTCCACTGCTAATCCAAAAAAGTCAAATGTATTTTTTATACTAGCTGAGTTGTAAATTAACAGTGTAATAATTTTTAAGTATTCATCCATAATTTATAAGTCCTCCTTCTAAAAATTACAAATCAACTATTATATTCAAGATCTATAAATAAATGTTTTTTTACAATAGCAAATAAAGTTTTAAATTAAAAGAGTGATATATAGTTTATAAGTCTTTTACTGAAATTTATTTCTAAAGGAAGCTTTTCAGCTACAATTGAAAAAATCACTATCGAGAGTCTCACTTACAACAGCAACTGAAAAAGTCATCACTGAAAAATATCCATTTCAAGAATTTGGGTGGCAACTCTACAGTCAAATTTTTAACGGCGAAAACAACATTTTTTATTGTCGCTAAAAGTCATCGCTAAAGGTGTATTTTTGTAGTGTTTATAAGTATTCTTTCAAAATTTTACCATTCAAATAGTATACTCAAAATTTATAAGGATTCCTTTTTAATGTCATCCTTAAAATTTTTATCTCAACTTAGCATATATGAGACTTATAAGTAACTTTATTATTTTTTTTACATCATGCAAGTTATAAATTAGACTAGTTCGATAATTTATTATCTTAAGTTCATTTATTTTTCATATACTTAAGTTTACCTCTGTTGAGCTTTGATTTTTAATATAATTAAATTATTCTCATTCCGCATTTGTATTTGATGATCATTTATGGGTGGGAAGGGTCAAGTTAGAGATAGTGAGACTACTTGGTTGGCTTTACCATAAAATAATAAGTGCATGTTTGTTACGAAGAAAATTTAGGAAGAAAAAGAAAAATATGAAATTTTCATCTGTGAAGACGTTTGGTGCACAATTTTTTTCCATTAACCCATTTTCTAACTATACTAGATTTTACTTTATACAAAGGAAGCTTGATTCCCACCCTTTTTTGGTGGGAACCAATTCTCCAGGGTAAAAAAAATCCAATATAGACACCTTATCCTTGGGTTCAGTTGGCAAAGGGGTTGGTCACTCTTAAAAATAGAGTGGGTTTGATCCTAGGGAGTGCCACTTAATTGTGGCTCTAGTCGAGGTGATAAGAGAGGCATCTCCATAGCCTAATGAAATTGGGCATAACTACTTGTTGAGGTCAGATAGAAAAGTACTTGTTTGTCATGCTCTAGTGCTTGTAGGGAGAGGACCAGCGAATCCTAAGTTAGGTGATCTACATTTGGATCATGTGTGAGTCTTACCCCTTTCCTAAAATTTTTGTCACAAAAAAAAATCCCATATAGTCCCCATCTTCTTCCCCTTTACTTCCATTGTGACATCATGGTCTACGTTAAACATCATGGTGTTGAGGCCGTTAGCATGGTAGACAACTACTCCCTGAGAACATCGATGAGTTTCTTGATCTTAAAGCACTAGATGATTTTGCAAGAATTGGAAAGTTTGTTTGGTGTTCCTCCTTCCTTCACTGAAGCTACCCTTTTTGTGTTGGTGCCCATTTTCATTTTAGATGCCATCGCCTTTATGCTTATTCTCTACTCTTGCATATCTTTGTTTTGGTTCACTTCCATGGTCTTCTACTGAGCTTCACCCCCTCTCTCTTGAATCTTACCCACTCTCTCCACCATCCTCATTATCTTTGTTGAAAAATGGTGCTAACCCAGAGGAAAAGATCCCAAGAACCCACAGCCAATCAGAAATATATACACCCCAAGAAAGCTAAACAAAGATTGAAACGATTCACTTGAACTCTTGAACATGGAAGAATAAGGACTCTAAGTGTTGGAAGAAACTACAAGGATGATCAAGCCTTGATAAGTCGTTAGTTCAATAAAGAACCCTGTAGAGAATCCTCTCTCAAGTATGAAATTGCAAGAATGCAAATCTTTAATCTCAAAACTCAAATATGATATGGTTTCAAGAATGAGGAGTATAATGTATTTATAAAAATTACATTCTAAAATCCTATCCTAAAAATTTGAAATGCAATCTTGAATATAAAAAGATAAAATTCAAATTTAAATCTAATATCTATTCTAAAATCTAGGAACAAGGATATTCAAAAGAATATCTCCTAATTAATTTGAAATTCAAATTTAGTACAAATAAACTAATAAAAAAATAATCATCATTTTAGGCCCAAAATGTGAATATTTAGGCCCAAATGAGTCCTCTCATGTATAGCTAATGGTCCAAACCCTTTAATTTGAAGCCTCCAAACCCAAAATATGATCTACAAGTCTATTTTCAACCCAAATCAAATTAATGACGTCCTTAGAGTCTTCATTCTCATTTGTTGGTCCAAATGCCATTTGCTTTGTTAAAACCTCTTGCACAAGCCCATTCAATGCTTCCTTAATTCTTTTTTGCTCTTGTTCTTGTGATTGGTCCACTTGAAATTTGCAAAGGCTCATCTGAATTTGATGAGTTAACTTGTTGGATCACATCATTCCCTCTTTATTCAAAAGGATTCGTCCTCAATCTTCACCTACATCAAAAAAGAGATAAATTAGCTACGTTAAATGTAGCGTTAACATTATACTCACCAGACAAGTTAATCTTGTAAGCATAATCATTGACTCTTTCAAGTACTTGAAATGGACCATCTCCTCTTGGAGTTAATTTTAACTTTCTTTGAGCTATAAATCTTTCTCATATGCACCCAAACCTAATCTCCCAATTCAAAAAGAACTTGCCTTCTTCCTTTGTTTTCCTTGGCTTGATATTGCTTATTTTTCTTTTCAATTTGATGTTTCACGTGCTCATGAAGTTGCTACACTATTTTAGCTTTCATTTTCCCGTCAAGACATATTGTCTTATCAATAGGTAAGGGTAATACATCCAAATGAGTAAGTGGATTAAAATCATACACAATTTCAAAAATAGAATAATCTATAGATGAATGTCCACTCCTATTATATGAAAATTCAATGAATAGCAAGCAATCTTCACATTTTTTCAAGTTCTTTTGAATAACAATTTAAAGCAATTGAGTCAAAGTTTAATTAACAACTTCGGTTTGTCTGTTAGTTTGTGGATGACAAGCAGTAGAAAACAATACTTTAGTACCAAGCTTTCGCTCAAAACTCTCCAAAAATGACTTAAGAATTTTGTATCCCTATGAGACACAATGCTTTTAGGAACACCATGAAGTCTCACAATTTCTTAAAAGAACAAATCAGCAATATATGTGTCATCATTAGTTTTATGACATGGAATGACATGTGTCATTTTCGAAAACTTATCAACAACCACAAATATGGAATCCTTTCCTCTTTTTGACCTAGGCAAACTTAAAATGAAATCTATTGAAATGTCTATCCAAGGTTCACTAGGCACAGGTAACGGAGTCTACAATCCATGTGGCAAGACTCTAAATTTAGCCTTTTTACATGTTATGCATTTAAAACAGATTCTTTGAACGTCATATTTCATTTTACGCCAAAAAGAAATGTTTATGTAAAATATCCAAAGTCTTTTTAATACCAAAATGATCCATTAATCCTCCCCCATGTACTTCTCTTATAAGCAATTCATGCAAAGAACATTGAGGTACACACAATCAATTTTCTTTAAACAAGTAGCCATCAACTCTATAAAGCTTGTTAAATGTTTTCTTTTCACAAGCAAGAAACACTCTAGCAAATTTAGCATCATTTGTATACAAATCCTTGAATATTCAAATCCAAGCAATCTAGTATTTAGGGAAGAAAGAAGATTATACCTTCTTGATAATGTATTAGCCACTACATTCTCTTTACCTTTCTTATATTTGATGATATATGAGAATGACTCAATAAATTTTAGCCACCTTGCATGTCTCTTGTTCATTTTTGCTTGACCTTTAATGTGGTTCAAAGATTGATGATTAGTGTATATGACAAATTGCTTAGGCTAAAGATAGTGTTGCCAAGTTTCCAATGCTCTCTTGAACTCATAGAGCTCCTTGTCATTAGTTGGATATCTCAATATTACTCCATTTAATTTTTCACTAAAATAAGCAATTGGTTTCCTTCCTGCATCAAAATAACTCCAAATGCATCATATTCAATTTCAAAAGTTTTACTAAAATCAGGCAATATTTACATAGGTGCAAAACACAATTTATCTTTTTAGTGTAATGAAAGCATCGTCTTGTGCTTTACCCCATTAAAACCAACAGATTTTTTTATGATCTCAGTTAGTGGTGCAGCAAGTGTGCTAAAATCATTCATAAAACGTCTATAAAACTAGCCAAGCCATGAAAACTTTCCACATCGGTTATGCTTTTAGGCATTGGCTATTCTTTTATGGCTCTTATCTTTTCCTCATCAACTTCTATTCTTGTACTAATCACCACAAAATCAAGAAAAACAATTTTATCCATGCAAAAATCACACTTTTTCATATTTACAAATAATTTTTCTTTTCTCAAAACATCAAGCACAAAATGCAAATGACTCAATTGTTCATCAATATTCTTACTATAAATCAAAATATTATCAAAATAAACCACAAGAAATTTCTTCATGAAAGCATGAAAAACATGCTTCATGAATCACATGAAAGTGCTAGGTGCATTACTTAACCCAAAAGGCATTAATAACCATTCATACAAACCATGTTTTATCTTGAAAGTTGTTTTCCACTCATCCCCTCCCCTCATTCTATTTAATGGTATCCAGATTTCAAATCAATCTTAGAAAATATAATAGAACCATGCAATTCATTAGGCATATCATCTAATCTAGGAATGGGATGACAATACTTTACAGTGATATTATTCACAGCTCTACAATCAATGCATATCCTTCAAGTTCCATCTTTCTTTGACACTAAAAGTACTGGAACTGCATAAGGACTCAAATTTTCTCTTATATACCCCTTTTCAATTTGATGTTCAATTCCACTATTAGGTGGCAAACTTGGTGGAATCTCTTCAGGAAACATATAATCAAATTCCTGCAATAAACAACCAACAACACTAGGAAAAGAGTGTTAATGTTGTTAGAATTTAAAAAGGTGTCCTTGTAAACAAGGAGAAGCAATTGTGTTTCACCCCCAAAAGCACTTCTCACTTCACTCTTTTGCATAAAAACTTATTTTCTTCTTTTCTTTTCTCTCTTCACTCTTTTCCTTTTTTTGAATTTCATTTTTTTACCTTTCAGATTCTCTCTCTTTTTCACTCTCATTTCTTTTTTATATCTCTCTCTCTCTTCTCATTTTCTTATCTCTCTCCTTTTTCATCTTCAATTGATCCTCATACACTTGTTGTGGAGTTAATGGCATAAGAGTAATGGGTCTATTTTTCATAACAAAAGAATATCTATTTTTAATCACATCCTTCTTTACCTTCCTATCAAACTCCTAAGGTCTCCCAAAAAGTAGATGCTGGGCATGCTTAGGAACAACATCACAATATTTGTTAATTGAGAAAGAAATCAAAACTTATCAAATTTAATTTCCCCACACTTATTTAACCATTGCAGCTTATATGGTCTAGGGAGTCTAATGGTTGGTAAAGTCAATTTCTCAACTAGTGTAGTGTTCGTAACATTTGTAACACTTCCTCCATCAATGATTACGCTACATACTTTGTTATTAATGAGGTAGCGAGTATAAAAAAATATTTTCCCTTTGCTCACTTATCTCATCCTTGACTTGACAATTGAAAAATCTTCTAACCACAAAACATTCTCCTTCCATAGCATGTTCAACCCCATCATCACTACAATCTTCATGTGAGGATATAGAATCATGATCACTTTCACTTTCAATCACAACTTCATTATTTTTCAGAATCATGACTCTCTTGTTGGGGCATTGAGAAGCTATATAACCTATACCCAAATATTTAAAACATTTTATATCTCTATTTCTAGAAGTTTGGGAATCGGATTTACCTTTACTCTCTGATGAAGCTTCTTCCTTGCCTTTAATGGTCTCCTTTGGGATAGCTCTTTCTCCTTTCCTCTAATTATGCTTTTGTGAAGAGCTTGATCCAAATGAAATTTTGAAGATCCTTTTCTCTGGAGTTGCTTTTCCACCTAAATTGCCATGTGCACCATGTCTGATAACTCCACATAACGATGCAATTCCACTATGTCACCAATCTCTTTGTTTATCTCATTCAAAAAATAAGCCATTGTAGCCTCTCTATCTTCTTGAACATTAGCTCTTATCAAAGCTAATTCCATCTCTTTATAATATTCTTCAACAACACTCTTGGAATCTTGTGTAAGGGTCTGCAACTTTTGATAAAGCTCTCTATAGTAATGATTAGGAATAAATCTCCTCCTCATTAGAGTCTTCATTTCTCTCCAAATTTCTATTGGCCTCTCAC
>QFDD01115087.1:0-10892 GCA_006871305.1 Vachellia collinsii
AAAATAAATTATATAATATCTTTAATATAAGAATGAGTTAATTTTTGTTAAAGAAATTAAAAAATTTAAGTATACTACTTAAAAATATTTATACTTATTATTTTTTTAAATTAATTTGTTTGACTAATAAATTGATAAAAAATCTAATTATATGTATAAATGAATACTTTTAAATATGATATTTAACTTCTTTAATCTTCTAACAAAATTCAACCGGCTCTTATACTAAAGATTGGAGATATTTTTTTGATAAGGTCATATGATTTATATTTAAATTTTTGTAATTTATATATTTTAACTTGTGATTATTTTCTTAAACGTTGAAAATGTTTATGATTATGAACAGAAAAGATGTTAGATGACAATAAAAATTAAAATAAGACCCATTTGACTTTTTAAAGAAATTTAAAAAGTTAAATAATTACTTAATTATAATATTTATTATGAAATATTAACGTATATTATTAAATTATACATCACTTTATAATTAATTTATTTAATTTTTTTTTTAAAAGGGATGATTAGAGATAGCACGTTAATATTGACACAGTAGCATGGGCCAAACCTAGGGGTCTCACAAGTCACATGTTGGCGTGTTCCACGACGAGCCCCTTTCATTTCACGCGATAAAAATTAAAAAGAATAATTTTTAATATAAAAATCAATAAAGTTTATCTGTCAACAAAAAAAGTAGAAAATAAGAATAAAGAAAGAAAGAGAAGTACCCTGCCTGCCACTAGGAAATTATTTTATTTATTTATTGTCTAAATAATGTTGTTCTATTGGATGAGTAATCAAATGGGGAGAAAAGGAGGGCGTGTGTCGGGCTGCATAGTGTCTTAAATTTAACAAATATAAAATATTTTTAGACTCTGTTAATTTATTTTCTATAGAGATAATTACTTATTTGGATTTGGATGAGAAAAGAATCAAAGCAACAGATATTTACGGCAATGATGGGGTAACAGTAAATTGTTTTGTTATAGTATATTGATATTGATGATGAGGATGATTAAAAATTACCATCCTTGTACATGGATATTTTTTGTTTCAAATAATGTAATGATTAGAAGAATAAAACAAAAGTGGTAATAAATTTAAGGGCTAATAGTTATTTTTATTCTAAAAATATTTAAAAAATATCATTGAGTATCCGAAAATTTTTTTATCTCAAAAATATTCAAAAAGTTTTAATTCGTTTCAATTTTATCTCTAGTTAACAGAAGCCAAACATTTTTGCTCACCGATTTTGCTGATGTGGCATACTCATGTATCATCCATATCACTTTTTTTTTTTCAGCTCAGACTTTCAAAACAAATTTTTTTAAAAAAAATACCTCCACTTATGCAACTTTCAACTCGACCAAGCTGCTATTCCTCTCCTTCAACCTGACATATAAGAATGCCACGTCAACAAAATTGGTCAATAAATGTAAACTGTTTAACTTCTGGGGACAAAATTGATATGAATCAAAACTTTATAGGTATTTTTAAAATCAAAAAATTTTTTGGGTGCCCAATAATATTTCATAAATACTTCTGAAATAAAAATGATTTTTAACCCTAAATTTAAAACATAAATTACTGTCCCACCACAAAGTGGTGATGCAAATCACGAACAAACATTAATTAAGACTAATCTGCAAAATAATTAAACCACGCTCCAGCGAATATAGATGTAAATAAATAGGACAAGTTTTGGAAACTCAGCCCTCATGTGTTTATAATCATTTATTGATATTACTAGAGTTACTAAACAGACACAGTACATTTTTCAGGGATAAAAGGAGCCTTAATTTTATTATTATTATTATTAATATAATCTGATGTCATTCTATTTGAATTTTTTACTCCTCAATTTTTTTAACATATTAATAGAAATATAAATTGATTTTATTTAAATGAAATTGGTCAATTGGACGATTTCCCACACCAAAAAAAAATGACACTCATTAGAATTAGTTACTAGGTCTTATGTCAATTGGAAACTGGTCTTAAAAATAATCAGAAATCTATAAATTGGAATTTAAAAAAAATTGAAAATTTTATTTCAATTTACATTAATATTTTTTTTCAAAACTAATACAAACTGATCTAACATGTTTGTACAATTCAATTATTATTGAACCTTTTTTATAATTATGTTTTTTAAGAGTAATTCTCCCTAATAAATTTTGTAAAAAGAGATTATTTAACAATTTCTCTATTTTATTTTTACTCCAAGTCAGCAAGGCTACAAGATTTATCAACTGCTCAAAAAAAACATAATTTAGCAAGATTTATCAATTTCTCCCTCTTGTAAATGTGCGAACTTGTTGGCATGTGACAGGGAACTCATCAGTTTCTTGTTACATTTGGATCTTGCTAAGTGTAACGTGCGAATATTCTCTCTCCTTCTCTCTCTCTCTCTCTCATAGTATTTCTCTCAGCCGAAGATAAAGGGAGAGAGAGAAGAGAGGCGACTCATAGGAGGAGGAAAACACGAAGAACAAGGAAGAGTAGCTCCTCCGGGAAGAAGCGTGCGGGACCATATTCCCTTTCTCCTTCTTTTCCTTTGCCCTTTTTCCTTCTCTTTCGGATATTGCAGATTACATGGAAGAGAAGGAGGGCGAGCGCAATGTCATGGCGGAACCTCAGGAATCGAAGGTTGTTGGGTTGAGATTCTGGGAAGCGGCTGCGGCTTCAACGGTGTTATTGGGTTTTGGGTTGGGTCTTCTCTCTGTTTACCTAACCATGCCTGATTCCGATTACAGCTTCCTCAAGCTCCCTCGTAGCCTCGAAGATCTTCAAGTTCTGCGGTAATGATATATCGTTTCTTTCCCTTCTGTTTAATGGTTGGAACATATCAGCTTTTAGGCTTATCCCTGTGTATTATTCTGTGGTTGGTATGTTTAAATGTTTTGGAACAGACGTTTTACTTTCCGGGGAATATTTTACCGATTTCTTTCTGCTTCGAAATTTTGTTTCTTCTGTTGAATCTGATACCAAAATAGATCATTTCTCTTCAATAGTGATGATCGCTCAAAATCATTTGGGTAAACCGTTGGGATTTGCATCTTTGCTTTGACCTTCCGTGGTTCCGTTGTATTTTAGCGTGGATGGATTAGTTTTAGAAACAATGTGGTCACGGAAACCTAGCAATTAGCTGTCGTAAAAGGGTCACTTCGACCTTGTTAATTTTAAACAAGCAATCTTTAGTTCTATCCTCGTGTTCCCTTCTTTTTGTTAGCGCTAGGAGAAAAGTAGATCTGAACATGCTTTTGAGATGGATCCAAAAACTTGAAAGAAGTACTTATTTGAACATTATTAAAAAGGACACTGGCATGTGAGTTGTCGTTATATAAAGCAGAGATTATGGGCGGTAACATGATATGCTGCTAAGAGTTGATTTAAGAGGGTATTTATCTGTAAAATACTGGAGAACACATGCGGGGCCTTGAAATATAGTGATGCTGCCAATTGCTATCCGGATCTTTGATTTAGACTTAATAGGGTGTTAAATATTTCAAGTATGGAAACATCATCAAGCCTTTCATCAGTGAATGAGATGAAGTGAAATGCATTCTGTTGTTTCCTTGGTGCTTGCCTTGAATCTTGTTGAATAACAATCTTGTAAGTTGGATATTTTTCATCAAGACGTAGGCCTTGAAGTTAAGATTCAATGGCAGTTTTACTCTTCATCGCATCTTGATGGATGGGTCATGTTTTATGCTGTTATGATGCATATAGTCCAACTGACTGATAATGGAACTGAAAATAAATATTTCATGCAAAGACTGCAAAGCTTCGTCTAGAGTGGAGCCAACCTAAATTTTTCATGATTGTATTAATGACCTGCATGGGACCATGTTGTGTTGAGGACTTGCTGGGAGGAGGGCGTCTTCATGTTTTCCCCCTTGATGTTTGTCCTTCAATTGACATCTTAGATCTGGGGATACATTTCTTCTTTGGTTGATGTGAAGCGTACTTGTTTTCATTTATGGTATGCACAATGGATACTGAACTGAATGTAGTTAGGGAAGTTTATGGAGCACAATTTACGATGGTTTGTCTTATTTTTCTTTTCTGTTTTCTGTTTTTGCAGAGGCCACCTTGAGAACTACACAAGTGACTATACTGCACAGGTCTTGGTAGGATACTGTGTGGTGTATATTTTCATGCAGACGTTCATGATTCCAGGGACTGTGTTCATGTCATTGCTTGCTGGAGCGCTCTTTGGCGTGTTTAGAGGTGTTGCTTTGGTTGTGTTCAATGCCACAGCTGGAGCTTCATCTTGCTATTTCCTGTCAAAACTGATTGGGCGACCCCTTGTCTTCTCTCTTTGGCCTGACAAGCTAAAGTTCTTTCAGGACCAGGTTTGTTTCAACTTCTCCCTACAGTTTGGATATGTCATCCATTCTAGTAATTGGAATTAAGTTATGCTTTTCATTCCCAGGTTGCTAAAAGAAGAAAGCGTTTGTTGAACTACATGCTCTTTCTGAGACTGACTCCAACCTTGCCTAACACATTTATCAATGTTGCCTCACCAATAGTGGATGTGCCTTATCACACTTTCTTTCTGGGCACTGTCATTGGACTCATACCTGCTGCATATGTCACTGTCAAGGTATATAGCTATTTAACTTGATCAAATTGCGAATAGTTGACAGAATATTAAAAAGCCCAATTAAAATTTTATTGATTCTTAAATAGCACAACATTAAATTGACCTCAATAATTGAAAACCGAAGTTGGAGAGGTGCTTCTTGAACTGGAAGGGTGTATAATCCCCTTTCCATGTTGGCCGATCCATGTCTTAAAGTCGTTTTGTTTCGCCTTCTCCTGATTTCTTCAATTTTCTTATATGTGCAGGCTGGGTTAGCACTTGGAGAGTTGCGATCCTTGGGAGATCTTTATGATTTCAACTCAATCGCTACATTATTTCTCATAGGAGTTGTTTCAGTTACACCTACACTAATTACCAAGTCCTAGTGTTTCTGGGGCTGAAGCTTCTTGGGCATGGAGCTCTTGTTTTCCTGACAGTAACGGCTCTCCAATTCAAGACTGTACAGATTTTACCGAAACGATCACAACTTGGGTGGCTCTCGCTGCTTACGGGTTATATTGCCAAATGCTGCAGTAATTCAAGATTAAGCATTAGGTTTAATTGTTGTAATGGTTGGCTATTGGGGGTTCAGCAATTCCAAATTCACCTTGGGTTGTATAGCAGTCAAGTAAATTGTTGATAAGGTGGAATTTGTAAAAGCATTCGCTTCTTGGCTAGTTTATGTATATACATACCATGGTTGCATTGAGCTATCGTTTAGTCAGTGTGGTTTCATATCATCTAAGGTGGAACATTGGCTGTACAGTAAATATTCCATGTGTCGTGTTCCAAAAATGTTCCTTTTTAAATATCTCCAACAAAGTAATGGAACTTTAACTTGAAATATGCCGTTTTTCCCAGCTAGTTCGGTTTTAAACTTTACCTGATATTGCCATTTTGGATATTCTGTATTACTTTTTTGGAATAAAAATTGTCACTTTCGCATCGGTTGTTTTTGTAGCATATTCACATTTTTAGGATTTGATTTGATAATAAGCAATTTTAACGTTAAATTTACAATTATGTTATGATTAGTCGTTGAGGTCATTTTCTTGTTTTTTTTCTTTTTGTTTAGAAAAACGTTAACCTAGCTGGTCAACATTTTGGGAGAAACACAGGTTTCACTAAATTTACGTGCGAACGCAACAATTGCGTAACTTGTTTGGATATCCCAAATAATCAATTTTAACGGCTGAAATACTTATTTTCTACAAATTCATCTAAACATCATATTTAAATGAAATCAATTCTAAGAGCCTAAATCGAGAAGTTATATTTTGATGATAGAGGTATTTGAATAAATTTTTAGAGAAATCATGGTTTTGACCTTCAAACGCATGCTAAATAGCACCAACCAATTTCAGTAATAAAATATGATAATCAGGGGAAATTTAGAATTCTAAAAGTCAAAGGCATGTTTGCTCCTGTGATTTTCAATATTAAAAATAGGAATCCATTACCAGTACTCCTATAATAGATTATTTAATGATATCATTCATATTATATTCCTCACGTAATTTTCATTATTTTCAAAACAGAACTCAAATGGCTTAATTTAATTTCTCTATTGAGTGAAGTACATCAGAAATCTCAATACCAAATGGCATAAACTCATTTCTCAATGTGTAAGCAAATTCTCTGGAGGCATTAGAGCAACTCGACACTATCACAACATCATGCTCTACCAATTCTTCTTAAATTTCTTCTTTCGTATGGAGCCATCTGGAGTTCGACTATCAAGCTTGCGCTTCCTTGGTGCTGGTTTCGATGAACCGTCTTCCTTTGGCAATTTTGCATTTAGTTTAGCCTTTCTGGCAGCAACTGCTGGTCTTTTCGTCTTGCGCTCTGTCGTTTGCTCAACTCCATGAGTTCTTGATTTCTTATGGACGACAGTTTTGTTTGCCCTCAGACCTTGGTAAGACATATTGGACTTTTTATTTGTCTTGTTAATACTACTTGAAGGAGACCTTGAAGCCATGGCTGCCTTCTTCGCAGGTGTACCAGAAGCCTGTGGCGGTCCTGAGTTTGGCCTTTTGGAAGGCGTAGCATGTTTGGACGGCGTGGCATCCGCTTTTGCATGACAAAGTCTCAGCTCTCGGTCTCGAAGCTTCAAGTTCCGTTTCCTAGCAACAAAATTAGCTGCTTCCTGCGTTTACAAGAGATAATAGTATTCAGTGCGATTTACAAATTAGGTTTCAGGCAACAGGACCTGGAGAGAGTCCAACTATTCTTCTCAATCAAGGACAAATTTTAATCATAATCATTTCATTCAAATCAAGGAGCAATTAGTTGCACAAAGTAACCAAAATCAACACAATGACACAGTCAATTGTAAAACTATCACCTAGTTTTTTTTAAAAAAAAAAAAACAAAATAGTACAACCTAGTTGGGTGGTTCATCTTTATATTCCCTAATCCTCTTGATTTACTCTCCTTTTTGCCATAAATTATACCACTTCATTTCATTCCCTGCATACTTACAGATATTCTCAATCTCCTCAAATAGCCCTACAATTGAGCTCACTGCTTTACATGTATCCACAGTTCTGGAGTCTGCATATTCTTCCAATACATGAATATTTCTAAAGAAAACCCAATTCTCATAAAAAATATTAGTTAACCCTTCTTGGCTGAGTAGTCATGTCTAACAATGTTCTTACCATAAAAAAAAATTCACATCATGACTAGCTATTCTCACACTAGTGTCAAGAACACATCATATTCTCATGGTAAACCAGGAACTCGGACCTCTATGCACTTGCATGCATCTAATAACCATAATTAGGGAGATGACATATATGTAAAGTAGCCGATGAATACAGAAGCAAACGAACAACGATCCACATAGGTTCCAGCTTCTAGCTGAAATATCCTCTTCTAAGAGATAGATTACAAATAACCTTCAAAATAATCAGGCCTTAAAGGATTCATCGACCACACATAGCTCAGTTAAAGGCAGATGATAACAATAATTATGACAACTTTTGAGCTAAAAGTGTAGCAAAAGAAAACTAACTCAAAGTAAATCTTGTTCGGGAAAAGAGCATACCCTTGTTTTAAACAGCACATAGGCGATACCCTTCCCAATATTCAAATGAGGATCTCTAATGACTCTAACTGCTTCTAAACTGGATTCCAGGTTGGACATACCAGAAAATAGTTTATATAGTTCTTCATCCTGCAGAGAAGAATGCCATGTTATATTCAATAGTAAATATAGGCAACACCAATGCAAGTCTGGGCCTCAAATAAATAACCATTAAAGGAAACACACCTTTACATCAAATGGAAGGTTCCCAACAAAAACAGTTCTCTTGTTATCATACAGAGGAGTATGCTCTCCTTTAAGTTTCTTGCGAGGTGGGCATGCTCTATCAACACGAATATGATTTCCTCCAACCTACATTCATAATGAAAAACCAAAGCAAACAATTATACACAAATGTGAAACCCCAAAACAAAAAAAACCAAACCCAGGTTTTTAATCAGCAAACTTTTGTGAACAGAAACCATACCACGGCCATGTTATGGGACAATGAATCCTGAGCTTGCTGCTCTGTCTTAAAAACAAGGTATGCATGAACACTACAAAATACAATATTTGTCAGTTAGAAATATCTAATGATACAATACAGTGACAACAAAAGAAATCGAAAAACAATTTCCACTAACTTTCTGCAACAGACATTAACTGGACTGGTATAAGTGTTATTTCATGGGGTCAAACTATAGCTTCAACACTTAACATATAGGCATCAAAGTACAAATAACATATTCTCCTGTATAGGTCAAGCCATTTCTCAATTAGATACAAAGAATCAAGTTCTTATGTGACACAGAATTGTTTGTCAAACAAAAAACCTAAATTAAAGAAAGAATCATAGATGTCCAACTACTAGATTTGCACAAAATATTGATTGCAGAATAACACTAAATGATTTTCGGCCAAAAAAAAAAAAGAATAACACTAAATGATTGGAGTAGGGGAGAGCAGCTTCAAAGTTATTGCATATCTTACACTAAGTACATTGTTTCCAAGAACTTGAAGATATTGATCGGCAAACTTTCTCATATTCCCACATAATTTTCAATCATTAAGATGAGAAGATTTAAAAGCCTGACAAAAATTTAGTTCACTTTAATTGAATACATAAATATGCCTAGAATTAAATGTCCCTGTATTTACATCAGACTGTCTTTCAGTCGCCTGAAGCAAGGTTAATAAATTAAAAAATAAAAAATTCCTCAGTTAAGAAACATATGATTTTCTGAAAATACAAATGAAACTTTCTCAGCCCTCCATAGCCAAGCATCAGACTCGAAGAGGATGATTTTTACGAACCGAAAAAAATAGCCAACAACTTGGTAGTGAATATATTACACTAGATGCTAAAAGCCATTCACACAAAACGAGTAAACAACCGCATTTTCTATAAAGAAGTAGCATACAACTTTCTTGAGATGATGTCAGTTGTTCGAAAAGCATTACCTATCACCAGCATCATTGATTTTCTTCGAAAGGATAGCTCCTTTTCTAGGTTTTTTGGTCTGACCAATTACAAACAAACATAAAGTTAGGATCCAAACCAGTAAAAAAAAAAATTGAAGTTTTACACGCTAATAAGGAGCATAAATGAAACAAATCAATTGAGAAAAGGAACACCTACATCTAATATTGGAACAGAACGAATCCTCACAGATTCAACCTCCCCAAATTTCTTAAACTCCGTCAACAAAGTCTTCTTTTTCACCTTGAGCGGTAAATTCCCAATAAATATGGTTCTCAAGAGCTTTTCCTCATCATCAAAACCTTCATTCGTTACCAACATGTCGGCAGGATTATCCACCGTCTTCCTCTTGGTCCCAACAACATTTTTGCCCAAGCCTTCCCCGTCATCTTGCCCTTCCTCCACTGCTCCATACCTCTTTAATTCCCATTCCTTCTCAACCTCATCCCGTTTTCTCTTGTTCTTCCTCTTTCTCTTCTCCATGTCGTCATCCGCAAGCTCAACTTGCCCCTCGCCTTCCTTAGGCACAATATTTTCTTTCTTTGCCAATGCAGTCGCCTGTGCACCCAAATCAGACACTTTGGTCTTGTCATCCTGCAGTGCTATATTCGATTGGGGAACCGAATGAGGGTTCAAGTCCGAACCGGATTTCGAATTCTTCCTCGAAGCGTCAAAGGCATTATCTGAATCAATAGACGAGTTCTTCTCTTTGCTTTTCTTCCTCTTCTTCAGCAATTCAGAATCGAGGCTACCAGAAACCGCCCTACCCGCGTTTTCAGTATTATTGGTCAGGCCGAAACTTGAACCAGTTTCAAGAGGCTTCTTCCGAAATGGGTTGCTATCAGAGAATAGAGAAGAGCTGACGCCCTGTTCGGGTACATTACCAAATAGCTTGCTAAATATGTCGGAAGTACCGTTGCTTTTAGGGTCTTCCTGGGGCTCCTTGGGTTTCTTCTTCCCCATTTTTGATTGAAAGGAAAGGCTCAGAAACCTATGACACCTTGCTCCGGGAAACCCTAGGATCAGCTGCGGACGACAGGGGCGGTGAAGGCAACTTGAATGCGCACCGTTCGGGGTCGGGGTCGGGGTCGGGGCAGCGCTCAAATTTAAGAATAGTTCTATGGTAGTTTTATTTTTCTTAAAATAATGAAAATAAGTATGCTCACACGTGGATTAAAATTATGTGAGTTGGAATATTATTATTGGATAGAATTGAGATGAGCTGATACTTTTGGAGCACCTAAGTATTTCTCTAGTTCTATGGGGAGATTTCTTTTGGTGATCTTGATTTTATAAAGTCTCTCTCTAGATTTTTTTTTAAATCTTATTTTTCAAGTAACCTTAATATTTTTTTTGTACAATTTTATCCATTATATTTTAAATTTGATACAATTCCATCCAAAGCTAACTTGCTACTAACAATGTTTTCAATGTTAACCAATTTTTTTAAGGAAAAAAATCCACATAAGCAGAAAAGAAGAAAAGGTGATAAAATTCAATACTATTTCCTCTCTATCTTCTTCAACCCCAATTGTTTCAAGATGAATTGATTGCCCCATCCAGATCCACCTTACACCCCAATCAATGTGTATTTCCCTCCCCTCGGGCCACCCTACCACTCCACCGTCATTGTTGGAGGATCACAATCCCTGGTCAAGCAAGAAAACCTCCCATTAGAGTCTTAGGAGCAGAGGTTGCTGCCCCACAAATGGCCAGACTAGTTGGTAGGGACTGTGAGGGTGTTGGATTCCCTCGTTTGGAGGGTGAAGCCGGTGGTTGAAAGTTAAGGAGTTACTACG
>QFDD01115094.1:0-18954 GCA_006871305.1 Vachellia collinsii
ACATTTAAATTTGAATAGCTTACTCTTAAAAAGCAAGAAATGAATGTGAGAATGGTAGGAATAGCATGGGAGTTTCTTAAGTTGCTTTAGAAGAATTGACTATCAATTATGCATGATGTAGATTTAGATACAAGATATGACTTTTTCTTTTTTTCTTTTGGTAAAGCAAAATAATTCTCACATTTCAGGTTACAATAGAACTGTATTTCTAGTTTAGCATAAAAAATGGATATTATATGCATGGTGTTCATAAGTACTTACAATTAAATCCTTCAGATGGCTACAGCATGTGCACTTGCGGCACACAAATTACGCCGCCCTGTGAGGATGTATATGAATCGGAAGACAGATATGATAATGGCTGGAGGAAGGCATCCTATGAAGATAACTTACAATGTTGGATTTAAAAGTACTGGGAAGATTACTGCTTTAGAGTTTAAGATATTGATAGATGGAGGGATATATCCCATTCTATCTCCATTAATCCCACCAGCTTTTGTTAATTCACTTAAAAAATATGATTGGGGTGCTCTATCTTTTGATATAAAAATATGCAAAACCAATCTTCCTAGCAGATCTATAATGAGAGCACCTGGGGATGTTCAAGGATCATATATTGCTGAAGCTATAATGGAGCATGTGGCAGATACACTTTCAATAGATGTAGATTCTATGAGAAGCATTAATTTCCACACATATAAAAGTCTTAGCACTTTCTACAAGAATTTTGCAGGTCAACCTCATGACTATACCCTTGTTTCAATGTGGAACAAGTTAGCTATTTCTGCAAGTTATAACCAGAGGAGTGAAACAGTGGAAGAGTTTAATAGGAACAACATTTGGAAAAAAAGAGGTATATCTCGTGTGCCTGCTGTGTATGCACTGAATGTGAGACCATCACCAGGAAGAACAAGTATTCTAAGCGACGGGTCGGTTGTTGTTGAAGTTGGAGGGATTGAAATAGGTCAAGGCCTCTGGACTAAGGTGAAGCAAATGGCTGCATATGCTCTTAGTTTGATCCAATGTGATGGATCTCAAGACCTGTTGGATAAAGTACGAACCATACAATCTGATACATTGAGCTTGATTCAAGGAGGGATCACTGGAGGTAGTACTACATCAGAGTCAAGCTGTGAAGCAGTTAGGCTTAGCTGCAATGTCTTGGTTGAGAGACTAAGGCCACTAAAAGAAAAGTTGCAGAAGGAGATAGCTTCTGTCAAATGGGACACACTTATTTCTCAGGTATAAATTTGATGATTAAAAAAATAGGGGAAAATTAATCTTTTAATCCCTATAGTTTTGACTTAATTATAACTCTCAGTCTCTACAGTTTTTATTAGGTGTAACTGAGTCCCTATGATTTTGACTTAATTGTAACTCAGTTATTTAACTTTGACTCACTCCCCTCATTTTTAGAATATATAATTACATTTTATTTAAAATATAGGGACTAAATTATAAAATGGTTAAAACTATAAGAATTGAGTTGTAATAAATCAAAGTATAGGGACTAAATTACAATGAATTAAAACTATAGGGATCAAAGATTAATTTCCCAAAAAAACACGTCATCCTTATTTTTCATGTTTTGATGATAATGTATAGATTAGCTTTTTAACAATCATTTAGTAAATGCCCATATATATACCTTACATAGCTAAGGGTTTGTTTACAAAATTATATTAACGTTTACAAAAGTGACTTTTATACTAACTGTTTGCAAATTGAAGATGGGGAAAGTCTATTAGTATAATGTGATTTATATTTAGATAGACTTTTTAAAAGAATCCATTTCACTAAAATTTGTTTGGATTATATAATGAAAAGTTAATTATAGAATATTTAAAAATAAAGAAAAGTAAAAGCTCAAAAAAGTTGCTTCAACTTTAAAATGTCTTTTGGTCAAAAAAATTAGTTGCCCTCCAAAATCATCCCAAACATCATTTTAGACCTAAATTGACTTTTTAAGTAACACACCAATCTCTCCATCTTTATTTATGAGATTCATGGCTTCCACAAAAATTATACAAGACATATTTTTATTTCCAAAACCTATACCGATCCCCAAGAACATAATCTTTTTTTTTTGCCAATCCCAAGAACGTAATCTAACTACCATGTAATCTACAATGTCTCTTTGAGCAGGCACACTCACAAGCTATGAACTTATCAGCAATTTCATTCTATTACCCTGGCAATACTGCCAGTGATTACCTCAACTATGGTGCTGCAGTGAGCGAGGTAGGCTTATTCCATATTCAATGTCTTATTCAAAAAGTGATACCACATCTAATTTTTAATATAAGAACTAGTTGATTTTTTTTAGGAGATTAATGAAGTTATTTAACTAATACGTTGATCATTTTTCTCCAAATTAATTTGTTTGACTTATAAATTAATATATAATCTAATGATACATATAAGTATTTTAAAATATATATGTTAATCTTCCAAAAAACCAACGGACTTTTCTAAAGCTCATAAATGGGTTATCTTGCTCAAATGTATTCATATTATCAATAATGCTAATCTAAAGGTTTAAGAATGTTTTGCAGGTGGAAATAAATCTTCTAACAGGAGAAACAATCGTTCTGCAAACAGATATTATCTATGATTGTGGAAAAAGTCTCAACCCTGCTGTTGATTTAGGACAGGTGGGCTAGCTACTATTTTTCTGGATTACATTGTATTTCAAATTCTTTAATTTTCATGTAAAGTAATGTATAAATATAATCAATGAAAGATATAAAATTCATAATAAGCCACATTATTTCAAGGCATGCACAATGTGATTCATTTCAAACTCTGTTATGCATGGGAAACATGTCTAGTTAAAAAGCTAATGATGGCCATTAAAAATTGATATTTACTGTTAACATTTTTAATACTAAGGGATAACATTGCTTCATTTTAAAACTTCATGGGAAACATTACTTTTTAAAAAAAAAACTTCCAGTGAAATTTGTACCTTAACCCCTTCAAACAAATATATATTTGTCATATAGTCTTGTTTTCTTTCTATTATTAGTTCAATTCTACTAGTTAAGCTCAATTATAGTATTCAATTGTTCAACAATTATTCCTGGATTCAATTGGCATTTTTTGTCCTCTAAGTATAATTATTAACTTAGTTCTACTAGTTAAGAACACACACAGAGAAAGTCAACAATATACACTAATCAGAAATAATGTGGTTCATTTTGGGTTTTGTGTAATTGCATGGAGCCCATGTCATTTAGCAGTTAGGGAACTAATATAAAAGAAACAGACTTTTTTTTTTATATGGCTATTTCACAGGGTTAAATTCAAGCATCATTGAGCCCAATTGAGGGTAGTTGTCCCAAAAGTATTTTTTACATAGTGCATTCATACAAATTCGAACTTGAGACCTCATGCTTAAGTAGTCAAAGCCTATTTCACTAGGATCAACATTTAAATATAAGCCATATTTTTGAGTTTTTCTCATGCAAATAGAAAGTGAAGTTATTATATTTTGAAGTTGCCCGATTTGACATAATCACTTTTACTGGTTGCAGATTGAAGGAGCATTTGTTCAAGGCTTAGGGTTTTTCATGCTAGAAGAGTATGAAACAAATCATGAAGGACTGTTCTTACAAGATGGAACATGGAATTACAAAATCCCCACATTAGACACAATACCTAAACAGCTCAATGTTGAAATTGTCAATAGTGGATATCACCAGCATCGTGTTCTCTCTTCAAAAGGTATAGCTTTTTTAGTTCATAAACTGTATGTTTGCGAATATCTGTTTCTATGTAGAATAGGCTTCTAAGTTTAATTTCTGTACATTCATTTACATCAAGGTTGTTAAAATAAACTTGTTTTTTTTAAAGCCTGTCCTGTAAGCCTGTTTGCAAATTTTTAAAAAATAAAATTATATTTATAATTTATATATAAATTTATGTTATATATTATATTTATTTCTTTATTCATATATTATAATTCGAAGATATAATTATATTTATATCATATATATAGATTTATATCACATTTTTTTTATTATTTTATTTTTTATAATTAGACTTATTTACAAATTTTTACTCTTTTTTGGCCTATTTAAATTCGGCCTATTTTGGACTTATAGCCTGTTAGCCTGCTTTTAAAATGTAGGTTTTTTAACAGATTTCAAACTAAGACAAGCCTTGTACAGGTCAGACAAATGCCCAAAAAAATGCCTAAAATAGGCCACAGGCCAAACCTATTAGGGGTGAAGTCTAATCTGGCCTAGCCCATTTCTACCTATAGCTAGGACTTTTGTTATAGTCTATTGAACCTCGGTTAATGAAAACATATCATAGTGTTGGATTTGATACATTAAATTCTGCTTCAGAATTTGATTCTTGGACACATACATGCTAGAAAGGTAGAGAACAGATCCTCTGAAGTTGAAGCTTACGATGTTAAACTGAAATCAATTGCCACTATAACATGTATAATATCAATTCTTTATGTTCAACTTCATTAGCTTCATAACTATATGTTAAGATTAATTCAACACCATAATTCCATAGAAGATATGAAATGTCTAAATTTGATGGTGCATATTGCAAAGTTGCTTGGCCATGAGATCCTACTTTTGCATTATCTTTCATTAAGCAGTTACTCTCTTATTTGGGGAAAAATGTTAAGAGAAATCGATGTAACTCTACCAAAAGTCCCAAACCAGAAAGGTATGAGGCTGAAACATAGGGATTTATTTTAGGATTAATACAATATTTAGTCCTTCAAATTTAAAACTAGTGGCTTTAGTCCTTCAATTGACAAAATGATCCATATTTTTATAAGATTGTAGGGACCAATTTTTAAATAAAATGAAATTTAACAAAATAAAACTACTGGTTTTAAACTTGATGAACCAAAACCAATGGTCTTTAGGCCTGTTTGGAATAGCCGTATAAACTATTTTTTCTTAACTTGATTTACAGTTTACGATGTAAATACGTAAGTATGTGAGAGGAATTTTATCTCAACTTATATGAACGTACATTTGTAACGCTACGGCAAACAAGGCTTTTGTAGTTTTTACAATTTTAGCTTTTTTCAACCCTAAATTCTAGCAGAAGAATTCTTTTACTAAATGATATACTTCAAATCTTGTTTATGCAGCTTCCGGTGAGCCACCACTAATTCTAGCAGCTTCAGTTCATTGCGCTATTAGAGAAGCTATCAAAGAAGCCAGACGACAGCTTCATTCATGGAGCAACTCAGATGAACTTGAGAAACCATTCCAGTTGGATGTTCCAGCAATCATGCCTGTGGTAAAGGAACTCTGTGGATTGGACATTGTGGAAACATACTTGAAATGGAAAATGGGCAAAATGTAAAGGTTCTCAATATCTTTGTAAAAAAAATAAATTAGTGTGTATTTCATGTTTGGACAAGGAGGAGATATGTAATTGGTTTTTCCAAAGTGTTTTTGTTTCATATTTGCATTTATTTTAAATCCTAACTTTCAAAAATTTGATTTTCAATATCAAAAGATATGGAATAACTATCCGTAACTAAAAAAAAATGTCATCAGATATAAAATTCCGAATGTTCCCAACGCTAAACTAAATAATCAACGTTAGGGTAACTAAAACTATCACCATCACTCCACCTCTGATTGTTTTTTATCCACATCAATATATGGGAAATTGTTGAAAAAATTTTCATTGCAAAATTTATTGCTCAAAGTTATATAAGGACCCAAGTATGACAAGATTTGAAGAAATTCTAATTTAATAAGAGTGGAAGGGAGTTATATGGCATGAGATTCTAATTAATTAGAATCATAAGATGTGAAATATTTAAAAGTGTGGGGGTATGCCTAGTAGCCTCGTATGTGTAGTGGGGGTAACTTACAATTATTTTTATAAAAATGTTGATTATTTTTTTTTAGATCTTATCCTCTAAATATGGTATAAATAACATTTTTTTACTAGTGACTAGTGTTTTATAAAAGTATATTCACACATAAATATTATATGCTATCTAGTTTTCACTTTATAAAAAGTTATCGAAATTAAAATCATTTTGGTCATTATTAATCTAAACAAGCTTGATATTGGTTGGGGTTTTTTTTTGGTGGAATGATAAAAAAATAAAAAACCCTTCTCAAGTTTTTCTTAAATACGAATATACAAGTTCAATTCTCTATTGAGTATGATATATGCATTAACTGGTTCCTTCATGAAAGAAAATTGAAAACTATTATAATCATAAAAGAAATTTGGCTTGGTCAATGAACAGAAAATTTGATTATGAAATGGGGCTTATCACATGGATAGGTAATTATGGCATGATATCATATGTTTTATATTTTAAAGTTATAAAAAATTTTAATTAAATATTTCAAATTGAAAATAGACCTATCAAACCACTTTTAATATTTCATAGAACTTGAAGGCAGAAAAATTCCAATTACTGCACAATAATATTTTAAATTTTCAACTTGCAAATAAAAATTATGGTTTAAATTAAACAAATTGAAAAATATATAATACTCAGTTATCCAAATTAAATGGCAGAGCTTCAAAGGAGCTAGGTGACCAGGTCATTTGGAGATCGTCATTTGAGATATGCGTATTTAAGTGGTATTAATTATAATGTGTCATTCTCTCAATTTGGTCTGCATATCATGCTTTATAATATTTATAAATAATAATATTTATACTAAATGGGGATGTGTGTGTGAGAGAGCATGGAAGCAAAGCAAGTAGAGATATATAGCCAAAAGTTTCCAGAAATTTGTTCAGAAACACAAATACAAACAATCTTTAATGAGTGCATTTTTTGTTCAACTGCGTTCAACCTATTTTCAATTTTATGCATAACAAAACACATTTACACATAGCAGAAGATGTGTTGCACACAGTTGAAGAAGGGTTAAAAGTTAGATTCTAATTTCACAAAGTAGCACAAAAAAATCATAGTTTGTGTTCCAGACTACATTACAAAAATCACCACATAATCACATATTTAAAATGTGACATTCACATTTCAAAATTTATATGCACACATTGAAATTATGTTTTCGAATTGAGATAAAAATCAATGCTCCGTTTGGTATGTTGGAATTGAGAGGTGAGAATTGGAAATGGAAACAGAATTGTAAAATTTGATTGTTTGTTATGTTGGAAGCCACTTCCATGGAAATGAGACTTCCATCAAAATAAGTTCCATGTGTAGACCTATGAAACCCATCTCACTTCCATGAAAGTGAGATTTTTGGACCATTATACCCCTATTTATTTTATCTACTGACTAATTTATCCCTTCCTCCCAAAGTCGAACTCCTCCCCTCAGCCACCTGTACTGTTCATGAACTCTTCGGCATCACAGACCCTCCGGCGTCCATCTCCTTCACTCATGACATCCCTTCTCTATCATCACAGGCCCTCCAACGTCGTCCATTTGTCTCCCTAAGCTTCGTCGCCTTGAGCCATATTCCGATGGGATGTGTTGAAGATGAGATTGGGTAGCTTTGTCCACCACTATATGGCATTCAACAGCGATCTTCACCGTGGCATTCACCATGAGATCAAGAAATGTGACTTCGATTTCCATCTTCAACATCAGATCTATAGATCTAAACTCGACTTTGCATTTCGTTTTTCAATCAATGGGTTGCATTTGGTGGGTTGAAGGCGTTAGGTGCTTGTGTTTCGGTGACCGTGGTGGGTTACGTTTTTAGCAACCAAGGTAGGTTGAGTTTCCGGCTATGTCGGTGGTAACAGGAAGGTGATGGACGGTGGTTTGGATTACTGTAATGAGTTTTATATGAAGGGCATTTTAGTATTTTCATTCTATAAATCTATATTTTAATAAAAATTATATCTCATATCCATCATCATACTACCATTCTACCAAACCTGTTTTAAAATTCACTTCCACTTCCATTTAAATCTCTTCTGCGTATCAAACGGGTACAAAGACTCATGCCTATCATTATGTCTTTGACAATGATGCCAACGCCATAAGATACATACAGAGAAATATAGTAAACCCGAGCAAATGAAATATTATTACATCATGCAACACAATTATTTAGATTGGTCCTTATCCCATGGGTGTGATGACATATAAGTCTTACAGCTATTATTGCATCGTGATGAATCGTAACAGTAAGAAAGTTACGAATGAGAATAATCAATTTTAACCAAAGATAATAAAACAATCATCGTTAATATTTTTTTTGTTAACAAAACTATAAGCATGGCACCAATATATTAAAAAATGTAAAACCCATTAAAGATGCTAATAGAAGCCATCACATGGGATGGAATATAATATATATTTAAAGTCTAATAAAGCTATATTATAAAAAGAAATTTATTATGATCATACTTTAAACTTCCCATTAATATTTGCATAACTGAAAGATAATAATCCACTTACTTTCAAAAATCAATTCCAATATGCGACTGTGATGCAAATGGCTTTAATCACAATGAATTCTCATTCATGCAAATTAATATACTTATTAAGCAAAATAATACAACCTCCCACTGGTCATAGGAATTAAAATCACCAACGGAAGAATTATTTTCTAACATAAATAATGTAATAATATATATTAAAACATTTCACAGCACCATAAAATATTTAATATTTTTCATTACTGTCAAAACCGTAGAAACCCACCATTTATTCATATTCATGAAGTTGATACACGTCACCACATTTCATAATTATAATATGACATTTTATTATTGTCGGTTATATCTTGAAAATCAAGCCATAATTAAACCAATATTTATTCTAGTTGCACGATTAAAAGCATCGTAGAAACTGTCAAATGCAACAACATCATTGCAACATCACAATACACTTTAAACTCCTTAAAGTATCATAGAAGCTGTCAAATGGTAACATATTCTCCGTTTCTCACTATCAACATTATGCTCCACCTATTCATAGTTAAATGCTTATATGTAACCACAAGAAAATTGTTCACATTTAAAATGCAAATGCACACCCAATGGATGATTTCACATTAACGGAAAGATACAACATTTATCCAATCACGCCATAGAACACAAGAAGGAACATCACAATAACAAAACTTGGAGAAGTACCTAACTGGTGCGATGCAAAGCATCAACTTCAACATCTAGGAGATAGCAAAGGCAAAGCAAAGCCTCTTTTGGGTTGTCAACAATCTCACGTGGTTTTATCCAACTACCCCGTGGTCCACATGCCCCATAACCCTACTTACAGGCATCATTGAACCGCTGCTTCAAGATTTTATTGAGATTAAATTTTACCACCAATTTGAGTCATCACTCTAGGTGGCCATGCCTGGGTACCATTGAGTTAAAACTCAATTCTTAGGTCATTCCTTTCTTCCACAATCACCAGAAGTTCGTGTCAAACTGAGTTTAGCACCCACAATATTATTATTTCAATATTGCTACAAAAATGAGGATCATTGCCATTTTGGCAATCTTCTCTATTATAAGATCTCCAAAAATGTCTTGAAATGAGACACAAGTAGAAATGTGAGGCCCAATTCAATATTTTTTGACAAGAGGAAAATACCAAAAATAAAATGTTTAAATTAGGACAAAGTTTAAGGGTCTCCTTATTTGACATCTCCATTGTTGAAAAGTGTCATAACAAACAATGCTGCAATAGCTCTTAAGATTGTTGTAAGCAACGCAAAAAAATCTAAAATAATTCAATGGATCATTCAACTCTTCTACAATGTTGTACACATCATGTTGGCAACAATATATCAGGATCTAAGCCTTCTGAAGGATGTGCTCCAAGTGCAATAGATTTCCTTCCATCTTGTGTATACTCTCCTTCATTTGTTAGAACTTTCGTACTGATAACATGTTATAAAATAAAGGATTTGATATAAAAGAGATGGGTAGATAAAAGAGGCAAGAGAGAATTGGAGACAAAGGGGGAAATTCTCATTAATATGAATATCTCATATGTATTATATGGCTTTCATATGTATAAGCCTTCAATTCAACTAAATTTTACATTGAATAAATATCAATATCAATTCCCATAAATGCACAATAAAAATCCCTAAAAACTATTTATAAGAGAGATTATGATGAATGGGAATGGAAGATTAAAAGTTCATGAACATCCATATATATAATGTTTATAATAAAATATAAATTTTAAATTATTTAACATAGAGTATAAAATAAGACTCTTTTAAACTAAACTTTGGAGATTTGAGCTAGAAAGAAGATCATTTAAACCGCACCTACGCATGGGTGCGGTTTAAAAAGACATTTATTTTGGACCTTTTATTTGTAACGGGGTGTACAAGATATGTCTAAGCCCTCACTCCTGTTTCTTCTCCTCGCGACCCTGCCCCATCTTTCACTCTGCATCTTCACCTCCTCCAGCCCACCCCCAATATACCTCCAATGCTTCGGTTCCTCCGCTCCCCCGCCTGAAGCCATCACCGCATCCACTCCCTTGCTTGACACCATCGCCATCGAATCTTGCCATTGTCGACCCCAGATGGTGGGCGATGTGGAGAAGATGATCGCAGTGGGCCTCCTTTGGGGCGCTACAAATGCTATCATGCGCTGCGGGCTCTTATTTGGGATCAAGCTCTCAAATCTTCGCCCTCGTCAAAGCCACCCCACCACTGTACTACTCTCCCTCAGATTTCTGTTTTCTCTCAGAAATTGGCTCAAGCTTCTCTTGATTTGGCAGTACACCATCCCCTTCTTGATTAATTTCTTTGCTATTCTCAGCAACGCCCCGATTTTGCTGGCCGTCACCAAAGCCACAACGTTTGCCACCACTGCCGTGTTCGGTATGCTCCTCGGCGAACAAATAATAATTTTGTGTCAGGTGTGTTCTCTTTTTACCACTGGACGCTTACGATGTTGTTCGTTGTGTTTGGTCGCCGTTTGGTTTGATTATACTCTGTTTATCGAGCATTTTGCAACTGTTACTGTTATTTGAATTGATTTTTATATGCATAAAAATTCTGAATTTTATTTTCTTATATCTGTTGCTTTCATGGCAGTAGTAAATTACCAGTAAGTGGAAGTAAATCTAAATTTTTATTGATTTACGTGTCTTTCTAATCGTTCATATACATACATGACTGGACCTATTGAACGCTTTCCTCATATGAGTGCTCTATTCTTGTCTGTCTGTTTCTTTCCAATCATGAATGTTGTTAAATGATTCTTCATTTGTTTAGGTACTCACATCAGGGAAGGAAGAGCCAGAGGCACCTCTTTCCCTTGCAATGGATGCTGCAATAAGGGGTATTTAAGCTTGTCTATAGATTGTCTGAAGGTGATGGTGATAATAAAGCATCAGGACTTGCGGGTGTTGCATATATTTCTGTTCGTCTGTTGGTGGCATCAACACAGGCTATCGATTTGATTGCAAAGTAAGGTTCATTAATTAAATCTATACAAGAGAGTACCGGTGCTTCTGCTCGTGTATTGTCTAGAGGTATGCTTCCTGTTACTGTTATCTAATGATTCTGATCACACAGTGCGGATGTTGCATTCTTTGATAGTTATAGATTTGAACGCCCTTCCATTTTCTGTCTCATGTATAAATGGTGCTTTGTTATGAAATGTATCTAAATGTGGTCAAGAGAAATAACACTGGGTGTTTAAATTGAAGAAGTGACGACATTATACCGCGTGGAATCTATGAAGTTATAGACAATTGATCATAAACAACCCATGTTATGCAGGCATATAAGGAGTGGATTCTTAAGACAATCGAAGAAACTTGGAATCTTTTTCACTATAAATTCATTGCTCTCTGGCACAAGCATAAAGATGGTCCTGGTGAGGCATATCTTCCAGCAATCTATGACAGGCCTGAGGTTGAGCTGCTTGTACAGAAGAAATACATGATAGATTTGTTTCATGATTCTCTAGGATTTGGTGCTGCCAAAATGTTAAGGTGGGACTGCTTCAAATACTTGTATATTTAACATGGTGATGTTATTTTTATCATGTTAGATGATTTTTAGCAATACACAAATGCACATGGCAAGTACTTTTCACACATCAAGATAGTGCTATTTTAACTGAGTAGCTCACACTTCTACACTATTCATTGTTATTAATAGCACACCGAAGCTTGTAATTCATTGCTATGGCTTTGACGCTACATCACTCTACCATTGTAACTTTCAATCTGCTGGTATTCTGGTTTAAGCGTTCTCCTTGATTATGTTGATTGACAGGAGAATTGTTGGGCACATGTTGAGGATTTTGAATCCATTACTGATGCTAGTAAACTAGCTACATGCGAACGCCGAGCGCTCAATTTAGCAAAGTCGATTCTCAAGGAAAGGAGGAAGTTTGAAGGAATTTCTGATGCTACGAAGGAATTACACATGTTGATGATGCTGTCTGTGTAAATGACTGCTAAATGCACGACTCTATAATGGAAATATATTGGTCATGACATTTATTTCTTCTAATTTTCAATATATTATAAGATTTCTTAAAATTTATTTCACGGTAAAAAAAATTATGTAGGCAGTTTTTTGGATTAAAATCCAAAAAAGTGCCAATATTTATTTTTTTAAAAAAAAATGTCACACTTTTTCCCGTACTGTTTAAAATGTAACTTTATATATCCGGTCTAAAAAATACATATTATCTAAACCGGTCTTATCTAAATAACACATTTATTCAGTCTAAATGATGTTTTTGTGCTGGGCTAGAAAGTACTTTTTCCATTAGTAAAAATAAATATATCTTTTTGGTTAAATGAAATTAGGGTTAAAGGGTATTTTTATTTGGAAAGTTTTTTTTGTAAAGCATTGGGTTACCAAAAGTATTTTTTTTGAGTAATATTATCTCAAAAGTTGTAAATCCGTAATAATATCGTCTTTCCCAGAGGATCCAAATTTATTGGCTATACTAAGATGATATGCTCATATGACTTTTTTAAGAAAATTAAGGAATCCTCCTAGTAGATCTACAATGAGAGCCCCAGGGTTCACAAACACAATTTTTTTTTTTTTTTTGGTCAAGTCTTCGAATGCTAGCTGTCGAATCGAAGTTGTGCTCTATCGTTTAAAGGCATGGCTTTAAACCACAAAGACACAAGCTAGCTGGCAACACAATTTAATGGACTTAAAAAATATGATTGGAGTGTTCTATCTTTTGATATAAAATTATGCAGAACTAATCTTCCTAGTAGATCTATAATGAGAGCATCTATAATGAGAGCCCCATGGGATGTTCGGGGATCATGTATTGCTGAAGCTATTATAGAACAGGTGGCATCTACACTTTCAATAGATGTAGATTCTGTGAGAAGCATTCATTTCCACAAATACAAAAGTCTGTGCTCTTTCTACAAGAAATCTGCAGGTCAACATCTTGACTATACCCTAGTTTCAATATGGCATAAGTATATTTCTGCAAGGTATGAGCAGGAAGAGAAACAGTGGCAAAGAATTATTATGGCGAGCAACAAAAGCATTTGAACATTTTAATAATTATTATGGTAAAGAATAATTATCCTATGCACAATTTCCTAGAAAACTAAAAATAAAGGAAATGTATGAAGTAAGGAGGAAAGATCTTATCGAAAAAATAATAAGGAGAAAAAGGGTTAAGCAAAAAAAAACAAGGAGAGAAAAACGAAGAGGGTGTATTTGTAAAATTACGAAATTCAAAAATATCAAATAAGGCTTATATACCTTGTTAGGGATTTGATAAAAGTGTAGGTCTAAATTATGATTTGTGTATTTCGACTGGATTTATTTAAGATTCTCCCTTTTAACTTTCCCATTAGGAAATTAAATTAGCATGATTGAATGACTTTAATCGAAAGTAAAAGCCCGATTAACCCTAGATACAATCATACATGCCATATTTTATTTAGAGGACTCTTGAATACATTAAGTAGTTGGAGCCTTATAGCCCACATGACACTAAACAATTTTCTTGAGTTTTTTTTTTAAACGTGAGGTTCTCGGCTCAAACACTCTATAAAAATATCCTGAGTACGTTAATTGGGGGGAAAAACATTTACAGTTGATATAAATAACTAAACTAATTAATTCAAAAGTCAATTGCACCAAATAAATTTTGGGATTTTAATTAAAGTTACTCTCAAGTTCACAATCAAACAACACAATCATCCAAATATGCAAGCAGAGACAAAAGATCAACCAAATCAATGCCAATTAAAAAAAAAAAAAACACTTAACATAACCTCCGAGGGAATACAAAGATTAAAATTCCAGCAGCACATAATTTACTCAAAACCTAGTAACCCAAATCAACTAAACTCAAATCTTAACATTAATACAAACCATGACCTAGATAAACTAGGTCTTAATGACAAGATTACATTTTTTTTAATGGAAACTACGTAACATTAACTCTATAGAGTTTTACAAAGCATAAATATTACACATTAAACTCCTTTATCACTAACGCATCCATAGGTAATCAAGGATACAAAAATTACCCTCAATCTCATGAGCTTGCTTAACTACATAATCTGGTATAGCTCCCTCGGAACGTGATTAACAACAATCTCCCAATCCCTATGAATTAAACTTGCTTATTATAATGATTAATTATGACGTTCTCAAGGATAAATTTCAATGATGGACCTTAAACCCAGACCAGAAGTTATCTTGTGATTGGCGAAATCAGCAGATGAAAATAACTTGACCCATTCATGCTCACTTCTTTCCCTTCCGTTATTAAGCAGCATCATATATATATATGAGAGAAAAGTTGTGTTTCCAACTTTTCATTATCGTTGTCGTCGTCGTCGCTGCCGTCCAGCACCACCTCCATGATGATAACTTTGTTACCCTTCTTGATCCCATTGCCTGATGAAATCGCCTCCTTGCACTTCTTAAGTATCTTCACACATTCTTCATCACCCCAATCATGCAGGATTGACTGTTGAATTTAATTTCACTCATTTACCACATGAATTAAACCAAGTCAATCAGATAAGCCTAAAACAAAATTTAGAGGTTCACAAGTCACCGCCGAAGGAGTATGCATGCATATATGTATCAGCTTATTTAATAAGAACGTATATATAATCCCATAATCATGATTTTCTTGAAAAATATTTAAAAACCCTCGCATATGCCAAAATTAATTAATTATAAACTCAAAATTATAGTTATCCCATAGTTGGCATGTATAAGGGTGTTTGACTAAAGGTGTTAGGATATTTTTCAAGAAAATAATGGTTTTGACCAATACTCCCACCGGTTTCTATTATAAGACACTTTTAACCATCCCACTAAAACTAGGCAAAAATGGTAAAATCATTGGCTTTATCTAAAAATAGATTAAATGTTTCGGTTTGCTCATATTTAAATGAAAAAAAAGTGCATATATATATATGTATGTATGTATCAAATCATTCTTTCTTAGAGTCACTAATGTTTAAATAGGGGTCATATTGGAACCACTTAATTTCAAGTGACTTATGATAGGGATCTTGTAGTAGGTACCTTATAATAAACACAAAAAGGATCATGTAGTTCTATATGCGTGCATGCCTACATACGTACCTTGAGTAAAACAGCATCTGCGTTCGGAATTGCCTCAAACATGTCACCTCCAATGTACTTCAAGTTGTTAGTAGTCCCTTTCAAGCCAGCAATAACATGTGGAAGATCAAGCACGGTACAATTCATGGTTGGGAAGGATTGAGCTATGGCCCTGGCCATAGTTCCAGTGCCTCCTCCAACATCAACCAGTGACTCCAATCCCTCAAACACACACTTGAACTTATTGCATGTAAATGCTGTGGAATGCCTGAATAAGGGAGCAGGCTAGTGTATGAGTACTGGCTTTTTCAAGAGAAGAGCCAAGTGATAAGAGGCCCTGGGGATAATGTGCTATGAGGTGAGGTATGGAGGCCCCCAGAGGAAAGTCAAGTGAAGATTAATCTGGATGGAGCATTTGATCAGAAGAGAAGGGATGCTGGCATTGGGTTTGTGGGAAGAGATAGTAGAGGATGATTTTTTGGGTGGTGTAGGAATGAAAATTGATGCAATCTCTCCTTTCATGGCAGAATGCTTTGCTTTGCGAGAGGTTTTGAGAGCTAAAGATATCTTCTATGCAGGACTAGCTGTAATTGAAATGGATTGCCAAGAGCTGTTCAAAAGAATGAAGGATCAAGACTTGGTCGGGTGTGATTGGAGATGCATGGAAGTGCCACAGGGCTACTTCAACCTAGGATGCGAGGTGGAATATTGGTCTTTGTCTCTGGTTTCGCGTAAAGGTAATAACGCTACAGATTTTGCTGCAGCTAAAGCGATGAGAGGTATGGCACGGCAAGGTTGGCTAGATAAGCCACCATCCTCTCCAAACTTGATACTAATACAGGATAGGAACAAGGCTAATATTTATAGCAGTAGAGAAGGTATAGATTGATGACGTATAGTTCTTTACTTTGGTATAGCTGGTGCTATAGGATAATAGGATTTATGCTTTGTTCGAATTTCGTAGGTTGTACTTTAGGATTATACTGCTTCTCTTTTTTATCTTTACAGGGTATTAGTGCATGTAATAACTTTTTTGGTGATTAATACAATGGATGCTGTTTTGCTAAAAAAACATTATATAGCTGCTTGCAATTACTCGCTTCATTTTGTAGTTTAGTTCACTCCATTTTTATGGATAGAGAAAGAGAGAGTTATAAAGGGAGAATGATCTCATTCAATTTTATTGTTTGTTTTATTAGCTTCGTTATTATTATTGCATTTGTTAACTTGTGTCTGCTCAACATTCATATTATAACCCTGCATAACCATTCATGACATCCCAGATGGGCCAAAATTATCAAACCCTGCAATCACCCATCCATACACAGGGACAATAAGATATTATCATTAAACGGTCTCATTTATTTTTGGGTTAATAAAATTTTTGGTTCATTAAACTTACCATTATTTTGGTTTTGATCCCTCAAATTTAATATCAATGATTTTAATCCATTAAATTTCATTTTATTTAAAATATCAATCCCTAAAATCTAATAAAATTTGGACCATTTTACCCCTTGAGAGATAAAAACCACAAGTTCTAAACTTAAGAGGCCAAAATCAAAACGAGTGTAAACTCAAGGGATTAAAAATTGTATTAACCATTTATTTTATTAACCAAACCATTCAGAAGAGTTGAATCCTAAAGGCTTATTAGGGTTATACCTCCAAACTCATAGATCGCTTACAGATATACTTATAGATTGCTCACCAACTATCAATAGTAAGATTTAAACTTATGACGCTATAATTATAAGCCAACTCCTTACTAAGCTCACGCTAGGAATGACATGTTAGGTCCCCTCTCCATACAATTTTCTCCTTCGAACCTTAGCCCATAACAAATGCAAATGATATGATAGATATATAAATATAATAACTTTAAAAGCCAAGTATAATAAATCATATTTCCATTCATAAAAAAAATCTCTACCAATGTAACATACTCAAATAGAAATGAGCTACACAACAATTACATAATACAAATCACATTATAAGGCAACAAGCATGCTTGAAAAGATGGAGTTAAAACTTATAGTAATTCGATCATACACAATTGAAGTTGAATTCTTATAATTAACAATAATTTAATCTTTTTTATAATAATTAATCGAATTATAAATAAATTAAATTATAGTACCACTTCACAGATAAACACATATTTCACTCCTTATAATAATAAATTTGAAATAGTCAAGTGCAGTACGATCATATACAATTCAAATGTATATGGAATGAATTCCTTAGCTCATAGTTAATTACGCAAGGTTACTATAAGGGTCACGATGTGAATCTAAAAAGTCCTTAATGTAAATGTTTATTAATATATCATTCAAAGGTACACTAGAGTGACTCTAATACTACTCTAAAGTCTTAAGATATATGGCTACTAGAATTTCATATTAGATGTATGCACACTTACTAGTTACCATAAGTCATTATTTTTTTTTTTTGGTAGTGGGATTCAAGATCTATTTGAGAATAAAACCTAATTTAATATAAAGTATGAGATTCAAGTATAAAAGGCTAACCAATAGCATAAATTGAAAGAAAATATTGCCGTCCATCGGTTCAAGATCAAGATCGTGAGGAAAGAAAGCCAAAACTCATTCAAAATCTCATGAAAAAGATGGAAGAGCTAGGGCAGTCTAGTGATGTTGTTTGTCCTCTATTAAGACAAATTTGTCACTGAAGCTTGCAGAAATATGGTTGTTAGGATTGAACTTATATCACATATCAACATAAGGATAAAGAAAATGGAAGGCAGATTGATAAGACAAGACAAAAAAAAGTAAGAAAAGGACAAGATTAATAATATAAGGTGACAATTGTGACAACACATCAGAAACGACGGAGAGGAAATAGGAACACCTATGCTGGGTGAACTAGGCGGCATTTATGAGGAGTGGCACTAAGGAGAAAAGGAGGATCTGTTGGAGTGGGTCTAAAGGTTTGGACTCTACTTCTAAAAGTTATTTATTTTTATTTTTTAAATAGACACAATAATAATATGTTTTATTTATATTTACGTATAAAATCTTTAATTCATTATTTTCTTGGTACCAATTATTATTATGTTATTTCCTAAAAAATACTTTATTTTTTTTATATAGCACTTCTCATATTTTATTTCATACAATTAATACATATATCCTAGGCCATAATTTAACTCTCCAAATCCTAATAACATTTTGGATGTTACGCATGTCTTCTTCATATCGCAAATCTTTTAAAAGTTGAGGACCGTCATCCTCAGCCATTGGGGGTAATTTATATGATTTTTTGGCTTTCTTAAGTTGCATTGATAAGGCCCAATTGATCCGCCATTTATTGTGATAAGGCTGTTCTTACACTTATATTATCTGGGCTTAACATTATATAGCTACTTGCAATATCACACTTTATTTGGCAGTTGTGAGAGAGAGAGGGGGGGGGGGGGGGGGGGGAG
>QFDD01115097.1:0-10203 GCA_006871305.1 Vachellia collinsii
ACTTTGGGTCCTGTAGTTACAAATTACTAATTTTGGTCTTTACTGTTTTATAAAGATTCAATATGAGTTTAATGATTGATTCTTATACTTGTGTTTTTATTTTGATCTATATACTTAAACCTATATCAAGTATTTATAAAACTATAGAAATCAAAATCAATGATTTGAAATTAGAGGGAGCAAAACCAAAATTTGATTAAAGATTAACAATAATATTAACTCTTTATTTTTTATAATAGAAAAGGGTAAATTTAATTAAAATTACATATTACCAATGCAATAATTTTTATTTCTCCGAGGAAAACTCTGTTTGGCAACAAGAACTTAACAAGCATATGTATGGTGCATGACAAAACCATTGTTTTCCTAGGTTAATATCATTTTTGGTCACTCAAATTTGTATGAATTTTAGTTTCACAAGGATTTGGATGTTTAATAGTGTTAATTAATATCATCAAGTATATGAACCAAAACCAAAATCTGTTAAAAGAATATGGACTAAAATCAAAATTGTTCAAAAATATAGGAACTAAAATATTTTTGTTTTCATCCATATATTTTTAACAACTAATGATAACTTTTCAATTTTTAATATATTGGAGATATATTTTTGATATATTTGAAGAGTTATCAATATAGTTTTAAAAGATTATGAATTTAAAATAGCAAGTCTATCAAATGGTACAATATTTTAGGGATTCATTAAATCATAACTGATAATAAGAATAATTTAATGTTTTTAGGAATTTCTATTTTTGTTTTATTCTATTTCCTTTAATTTTATTATTTTGTTATTTTCAGGAAGCAATGGAAAGAGAAGATCTTGATAAATCAAGAAAAGAAAAAAATTACCTAAAATGACATAAATAATATAAATATATTATTTTATATATTATGATAAAATTAGGGAAAAATAAAATGATAAAAAAATAGAATAAAGGAAAAAATATATAAATTACATATCATTAAAAAGTAAAATTGTTCAACTTAATAATATTACATAACTAATTGGATCATAAAATCTATACGACTTGATTTCTAATTGTGTCACGAAAAGTGACCTTTGTACTATCAATACTTGACTACTTCATATTTATTTTTAAATTATATCAGTTTATAAGTTAAAAAAATTAGTTTAAAAAAACGATAGATAGATTAATTAATTTACTTCATTAATATTTTCAAGAAAATTAACTAATTTTTATATTAAGGATAAGAGGTAAGATACACACACACACATAGTGGTACCATTTTATTAAGGGGTAATTATTGTGGAATCCCACGCAAGAACAATTAATATCAGAAAGGCCCTAAGAGGATGCTAATAACAAATAAAAGAGCATCATTGACAAGTGCAAGAGCTATCATTAACAACTTTTTAAAATCTTTCTGATATTAATTTTTTTACGTAGAATTCCACGTTATTTCCCCTTTTTATTAACCCTTTTGACCGTCTGATGCGGCAGTATCTATATGCCCAATCAGACTGCCCAACAGGTTTTATTTATCTTTTGGCTCAATTGATATTTCAATTTTCAAGTTCGTTACATTGTGATGTCAAATATTCCAAGCCTCACATCTCTGCCAGTGTACCTCATGATGACATGTAAGCTGCAGGGTTGAGTGAAGCAGTTCTTCCCTTAACCTTGGGATAAGACTAGGAAACCACTTTCAATGATTTATTCAAAACTCAAATATATATCTCAAGGCCCCAAGCATGCATACCCATATCGTATGTAGTTTTATTCTAATATTGATCTTTGGATTTCCCAATATATTTGAAGCACTGAAGAAATTTATTTACACAAGTAATGGTTCAATGTTTTCTCTCTGTTTTGCACCCTTCTTTTTCAATAAAATAGGGTAGTTCAAGACAAATGCCACAAGCCATATCTGAAGAACCCCCTTCAGTTTGTTCTCACTGCATCTTTTGCTCAAACGTTTACAGCATCTTTTGATATAAAATTGATAATGCTTGAGATATTGAGATATTGGTTTTTTTCACTCTTCAGATATTTATTTATTATTTATAACCTTATTTTCCCCTGGTAGGGTGTTAAAAATTTGTTCTCACATGGCTGCATCTTTTGGCTGAGATTGAAATGAAATTGAGAATGCTTTTTATGATCTAATTGACATTTTTAACTAAAAACTTTATCAAATTTAATTGCTTCGCTTTCTTCACTCCTCTTCGTTGAAACTTCTTCCCTCTCCAAGGTAGAAAAGTAAAAAATAACTAATTTCTACTTCCATAGATTATCTACATTTGTTTTTAAAAATTATGGTATGAGACAAAACCATAGTTTTAAAAGTGTTGCTAAATACACACTTAATTTTCTTTAAGAATATGATGTGCCAAAAAAGCACATTAAGACTTCCCACTTCTAACCCCTCCTCTATGGTATGTTTGGTAAGATGGAATTGTGCCTGTGGAAAGCAATATGTTATTCAATTCCATACATCATGTTGTTTGGTACAATTAAAGAGGCATGGAAATCATTTTCATTTGGAAGCCACGCCATGAAAAATGGTGGGTTTGGCTTCCATGATATAACCGATGGAAATGTAAACAATTCCATGGAATTCTTCTTTAGCCCCTTTCCTTGTCTCTTTTAGCTTCACTCCTCTAGTGCTGTTCAATCCACCGACAGTCTCCAACTATCGGTGTCGCCTTTGCCGTCGACCTCCTGAATGTCAACCTCACCACACAAGTGTGGTTTATTCTCTTTCTTCTACAAATCTCCCGAACCATGAGTTTTGATTTTGATGACAATTGAGAAAGATCAGAAGCACCAGAAAGACGAAGATGAAGAGGATGGGTTGAGTGCATTTTTGGGAGGTTCTTGTTCTTCATCTTCCAACCACAAAGCGCTTTCGATCTACAAAAAAATAATGAACCTAGATCCGAAGTTCTCCTTCACAATCATGTCCACAGCCTCCTTCAACATCTTGTTCCTCTTGCTCCATATTTTGTTATTATGATGTGGGTTAATTATTTGGCTGAAGCTAATCCATTTTCGCATTTGAAAAGAAGCATGATTCTCCCTTTTGCATTTTGGCTGAAGCTTGATTCATTTTTTTGTGTGAATAAAGCTTGATTCATTTTTGCGTATGAGAAGAATGATGTTTGCATATGAGATTTTGGATATGTTTTTTTTTTACTTTTTCTGAAAAAAATGGTACTTTTTCACCGGAAAATAAATGGGTCCAGCGGCAACTTTTCTTGCCCAAAGCTTTGCAATGGAGGAGAATTGAGAACGGAGGGGTAAATATTTTTTAAATTATAAGGGTATTTTAGTCTTTTTGCATAAAATCTAGATCTTATTTCTAAGGCATACCAAACATACTTTTAAATTATATATTCATCTCCATATCTATTTCCATATACATATCCATTTCCATTTCTATTAAAATCAATTTTGCATACCAAACGAGAGCCCTTATAGAATTGTTTGGAAAAGAGGGATGGGGAGATTCTCTTTGCAATGAATAAGGAAAAATTAGGTTTTGTACGTTTTATATTTAGTTAGAGCTTCAGATTTTTATTTTATTTTATGGGACTTTATATTGATAGATTCTTTTAATTGGAATATGAGTATAATTCCCCATTATAGTTTTGTGGATATCATTTATGGTTAGAAAGTGATATTTAATTGAATTAATTTTTCTCCTGTGAGGATTCTATAATTTGAAAAACTGGATTAGATCGACCGGTTCAGATAAAGAAGGGATGTGATGCACATTGAGAAAAGAAAGATATATGATTCATTTAAATTAATAGTAAAAATTTTTTTTAATATAATTTATAGTTTATATGGTAAATACACAAAGAAAATTTTATCATAATTTGAATAATCAATGTAACAAACAGAATTATAAATAGAAGGGGAGATGATGAATGGATGTGTTACGCATTGAGAAAGGAAAAGGAAGTACATGAAACGTTCAAAAATGCAGAATTCACGTGGAGAGAGAGAGAGAGAGTAAAAAGAAGAGGAAAGGAGACCACAGAAGAGAAAAACAAATAGTTAAAAAAAAAATACTAATTCTAATCCTTACTAACTATAGTAACAAGATAATTTTTTAGAGATTAAAAAATAAAAAAATAAATAATGTGATTATAATATATATTCTAAAATAATTATATATATATATTATCATATTATAATTAGTTTATATGTCAAATAAATTAATTTAGAGAAAAATGATAAATATATCATATAATTAATTTTTTTAATCTCCTAAAAAAGTCAACTGACCCTCGAAAAAGCATGTATTTGATCTTTAAAATTTATATCAATTTTTACTTTAGTTTTTAATTTTATAATGGATATTTTTATTATTTTAATCTTAACACTGATAGTTGATTTACTAAACTTAACCAAGTCATTCATACTCCTCCCAGTCAAAAAACTCCAACTTATAAATATTTAATTCTAGGTGTGAATTTATAAATATTTGTGATAGGAAAATATTTAATAAGCTAAAATGAATGTTTTATACCATTAGTATAATGTCAATAATGCTATATAGTAGTAAATGTTGGATTTTAAAGTGATAACATGAGCATAAAATAGCAATAGCTGATTTGATGTGGTTTGATCATGTTCTAAGAATGCCATTGAAGGCTCCAATGATAAGAGTCGATCAAGCAGTATGAAGCATTCTGAAAAGATATAGAGGAAAATCGAAGCACACATTTAATAACATTATAAATAGCTATTAGTTAATTATCTATGTAACCGACTCCATCTAATATGATAAGATTTTATTGTTGTTGTTGTGAACTTATATTAATAACTTTAAATTATTTAAGTAGCCTCTCTCTCTCTTTTCTCTCTATCTCAGAAATAAGTCAATAACCCCCTCCATCTGTTGCTTTTTCTCTATCCAGTTTAATCATCTCTCCTATCTCATCATCAAATGTCAAATCTCATTTTTCTCTGGTCAAACCATTCGAACCGGTTGAACCACGATTTGTCTCCTTTTTTAAAAAAAAAATTAAAAAGCTAGAAAACATTGAAAAAAGGAAATCGGAGTGAGATGATGTGATTCATTAATTTTTTTTAAAAAAATATGGTATCAAAATTAGTCTTTAATTTTCTGTTTTCTATTTAAACAAATTTATGCATGAGGACATAAGATAAAATTAATTCATTTCATCTCAATTTTCTTATCACTGACATTTAATTAAACTCTAAAAATTTAAAATATGGGTAAAATAAAATAATATTATAGGTTTTATCTATTAATTTTCTTAAAATAAAATATAATCTACTAAATTATATTATTTTAATATAACCAGTCTAACTCCGGCTTGAACCCGGTTTGACCCATCAACCCTTGAACCATTATCTCACCCAATTCAATGCCCGGTCCGGTTTTTTGAACCTTGACAATAAGTCATTAGGTTCAAGATAAGGGCATTGGGCAAGAGGGTTTGGAAGGGGGGGGAGGATATATGGTTCTTGGAGAATGCTTGTCGATTAGATAAAATAATAAAATTAAGTGGGTGACACGTATGATTAAAATCTTAAAATTATATGGGTTGTGCATTTTCTTGCCTTGTGAGCATTTAATTAAACAGTCATCATTTAAATTTTATTAAATCAATATCATTATCCGCTAAATGAAACTAATTGTGATAAAATGAAAGTATGAACAACACACTTCATGAATTTAATGATCGAATTGAAACTTCAACTTAAAGGATAAAACATATATTTTAACTCCTCATTTGTTATATATTCATGCCAGTGCAGCTATGATTTTATTTCTTTGATATGTTTTTAATAATTATTAGATAATTTTTTTAAGTGAAAGATAATATCATTACTCAAATGGATAGTACAATTGGGGTTACATAAATGAAACAAAATAATAGAATAAAGAGAAGCCAAACACTTTACCCTAAGAAAACATAATTCCTAGTATAGTCACTTAGAGGAGTTATGGATACCCTAAAGAAAATTGTGCAGCAATGTAACAGATAATCTCTCAAAATTGTTGCAATGTAAACTTTTCTTTAACAATCAAGTTCAAGTCAACAGATGTCTTGGTTTGTATTAACAGTTGACTGAACCTTGATTGTCAGAAAAAGGGAAATATATTTTCCCCACTCACACATGCACAACAATTAGTCTCTTTCCTTCTTCCAATTTTAAAACAATTATGGTACATAAGAGATAAGATATTGTGAAAAGTAATCATTTTGTCGCTATGTTGTTTTCTCAGAGCGATAACTCGGTTTCTAAATGTTAATTTGCCATGACTCAATCTTTATAATTTTAACTCAGTGCAGTGTAATCCTTGTATAGTTTATCATTTGAAACAATATCAGTATATACTAAGTTTTTTTTTTTTAAAAAAAGAATAACTTTAGTCATGAATTATTGTTTTATTTTCTAAATTGTAGGATCAACGTTTTTCCTAGTTAAAACTATATATATAGGTGTTGAATTGTATTGAGTCAATTCATGGATTGAGTTGTAATAAATTAATTAAAGTTTAGGGATTGAATTAATACCAAATCAAAACTGATCAAATGATTAATTTTTGGAAATGTATATGTATAGGACAAATACCAAATAGCTATACAGCAATATCATTTATATATTCTGTACAACAAAAATATCTATTGTATACATACACACGTGCAACATAAAGACCCACATAGTACAATAATATCGAAGGGTAAATAGATATACATATAAACTCTTTCTTTATTGCATGCATTAAAAGCATGCAGCTATCTATTCCCGTACGTCCACCTTTATATGTGCATACAAAAAAGATGAGCCCGTCTTAATTGGCATTAGATAGAAAAGGGCAGTAATAACAAGGGGTTTAATAATATTAAAAAAAATTAAGAGTTTAAAATTACTTTTTAAAAATAAAATTCTTACTTATAAAAGGCTTGTTAAGAGCAACATTTAGATTATTGAGTAGTATAATCTTGCTCATATCGTTCATGTAAATTGGAGGGTAGTACCTACACTTGGAACATTAGGTTTTTATTCACCAAATGATTTTGAGGCAAGAATTCAACTTATAGATACTATGAGCTGATGGACTTATATTTACATCCTCTTCCCTTCCATTGGATATATTTTAAAGGGAAATTTTGGTTTTTTGGGGGGGGGGTATTGCTCTATAATTAGATATAGAAATTTGAGTTCGTTTAGGCTCACTAACATAAAAGGGCTTAATTTTTTTAAGCCCGGTAGTTGAATTAGCGGGCTCGGGGCGGCCCGCGGGCTTTTGGCCCATTTAACAAAAAAATGATTTGAATACTTCGAAGCTAATATTGCTCTTCAATTGAATTATATCATAAATAAAAAAAAGTAAAACAAAATAAAATAAGGATTAAAAGTTAGAGAAAATCCTAAATAAATCCAATCGAAATATATAGATTCTAATTTGGGCATACATTTATATCAAATATCTAACAAAGTCTATAGACTTTTTTTTAGGATTTTTGAAGGTTACAATTTGACCTATATGCCATTTCTTCTGTCTTTTTTGGCATGATCCCTTTCTACATGCTCTTTTTCTGTTCTTTTTTTTTTTTTACAAAACTTTTCTGTTTACCCTACCTTTTTATGTCTTAATTTATTAGTAAAATTCATAACAAAAACTGTGCAAAAAAAAAATAACAATTCAAAAGTTAGAATTAAAAGAAAAATTGTTAGAGGCCCTCATTATTATTGAAAGTTGACTAAAAGAACTAAAAGTTGATGTCTCAATTATTTAAAGTGCGAATAATTTTTGCTCCTCGCAACAATTTCCCCCATGCATCCCAGAGATATATCTAAAACCTTTAGCTTGGTCACAATAATTGATTCTATGCAGAGTTCTCACATGAAATATTGAAAATTTGTTTATACTCCATCCAATTTTAAATATAAGATCTTGTTTACATTGTAACTTACACTGCAAATAAGGTATTATATTTAGAATTGGAAAAAGAATTGAATGGTTTCTTTGTTTCTATTTTCTTATTTTCAAATTATTTTACAAAACTTGTTTTTTAAAACCAGTTATAATAAGAAAAAAATATATGTGAATAATGGTTTTAAAAAAACTATATTCAAATTAAACTTAGACTGAAGAATGAAGGTTTGATTAAAACAAATTGGGGAAAACAGCAATCAGCGGAGAATAAAGGTTTTCTAATTTTTCCAAACAAAAATTAATAAATAAAGAAAAACAAAAGACAATTAAAAATTGTTTTGTTTTTTCACAAAAGAAGTTTTTATTTTTAAAACCTTATTAAGAATAAAATAGCAAACCAATTTTTTTCAAACTTTTTTTGAAAAGGGAAACAAACATGCCATGCATTTCTTACCTTAGACTAATTTCCCCTTATCTTGATGATGTATACGAAAGTGACTATAAGGGATAAAAAGACTATCTCTGGCAAATGTTCATGGATGGAATTTTGATTTGTTATTAATGGAATCAAACCAAATCATTGACAAACATGCACTAGGACTCATGTACAAATAGACAATAAATTTTGAATTCCTTGTGAAATTAGCATATATTTCTTTTTTGAGTGTCCGATAACATAATGTTGCACAAGTTAAGCGTAAGCACCAAGGTTCAAAAAATATGATCAAATATTGAACTGGGTAAAATAATGATTTAAGGGTCGATGGGTTAGATTGAGATCAACCCAGAGTCAGACCAGCTATATTCAAATAATAAAATTTAGTATATTATATTTTATTTTATAAAATTTAATAGGTAAAACCTAGAATATTATCTTATTTTACTTATATTTTAAATTTTTAGAGTTTAATTAAATATCAACGATAAAAACAATGTAAAGTGAATTAATTTTATCTTATATCATCATGATTAAATTTGTTTAAATAAAAGATAGAGAATTAAATGCTAGTTTTATTACCACATTTTTTTTAAAAAAATTAATGGATCACATATTCTCACTTTGGTTCCATTTTGTGTGTGTTTCTAGCTTCTAGATTTTTCCCAAAAAAAAAAAAAAAAACAAACTGGTTTAACCCATCCAACTGTTTGGGAGGCTCAACCTAGTTCTCGGTCTAGATGGCCAACCGGACTCATGACTAGTTTGCCGATTTTCGTCTTGAACTGTTTGTCCCTTTTTTGTACAGGGGTAAGCACACACAACATGCTAAATATTTCAATTTTCCTAGGTTGGTCAAAGAAATGAAGTAAGAATAAAATAAGCACAGGGGTAAGCACATGCAACATGTTAAATATTTCAAATTTTTCTAGGTTGGTCAAAGAAAAGAAGCAACACTGAAATAAGCACAGGGGTAAGCACATGCAAGATGTCTGTTTGGATAATTGTGAGAAGAAATCACTTATATTCAAAATGCTTTTTAGGAAATCATATTTATATTTGGATAATGTTGAACAAGTGACTTTTTGTAAAAAGAATAATTTATTTAAATAAACGTTAGAGAAGTGACTTTTGGTGGAAAATTACTTAAAAAGACATGAAACTCAGTAAACAATAAATATATATTATTTTATACATTGTGATAAAATTAGGGAAAAATAAAATGATAGAAAATAGAATAAAGGAATATATATTACATATCATTGAAAATTAAAATTGTTCAACTAATAATATTATACAAATAATTGGATCGTAAAGTCTGTACAACTTGATCTCTAATTGTGTCACGAAAAAGTGACTACTTTATATGTATCGTTAGATTATATCAATTTATAAGTTAAAAAAATTAGTTTAGAAAAAAAAATGATAGATAGATTAATTAATTTGCTTCATTAATATTTTCAAGAAAATTAACTAATTTTTATGCTAAGGATAAGAGGTAAGATACACACACACACACACACACACATAGTGGTACCATTTTATTAAGGGTGAATTATGTGGAGTCCCACGCAAGAAAAATAAATATCAGAAAGGTTCTAAGAGGTTGTTAATAACAAGTAAAAGAGCACTATTGACAAGTGCAGTAGCTACCATTAACAATTTCTTAAGATCTTTCTGATATTAATTTTTTTTTGTGGGACTCCACAGTATTTCCCTTTTTGACCATCTCATGCGGTGGTATCTAAATGCCCAATCACACTGCCCAACAGGTTTTATTTATCTTTTGGCTCAATTGATATTCCAAGCCTCATAGATGTGAGGCTTGGAATATTTGACACCACAATGTAACGAACTTGTGATGACATGTAAGC
>QFDD01115101.1:0-21627 GCA_006871305.1 Vachellia collinsii
ACGACTGACGTAGGCTGCGTAAGGCAATGGCGGAATTTCTTCTCGGTGTCTTGTTGGTTGTTATGGAGTCGCAGAAACCTTCGAATTTTTGATCAGCGGAATATTAATAATGTGGCTGTTTTTGCTTAGGCCTCGGCAGTAATCTCTTCAATTGAAAGGGCTAATTTCAAACTTCGAGGCACTCGCCAAATGACAAAGGATACTTTTGTTATGCCAAGGACTTGGCTTCCTCCAAGACAGGGCTTGTATAAAGTTAACGTGGATGGGGCTTACTCTGATTTTTCTAAAAATGCTGGTAGTGGAGGAATCATTCGTGATTGCCATGGGAAATGTGTTGGTGGTTTCATGCATAGGCATATGCAAGGAGACTCTGTTACCATGGAGCTATGGGGGTGCTATTTTGGATTGAAGCTAGCATGGGATATGGGGTTTCGAAACATCTCTCTGGAAACGGATTCTTCAGATGTGGCTGATTTTTTTACTGGCCGGACTATCGCCCACCACCCTTATCAAAGCTTGGTGAACGAGATTGTAAGTTGGCTCAAAATGGACTGGAGAGCGGAAGTACAACAGATAGCGAGAGATGCAAATGAAGCTGTAGATTTTCTAGCAAAGCAGGCACTCTCATACGTTCATGGGTTCCATCCTTTTTTGAGTAGCTTTGAGGCTTTAGACAGAGTTATTTTGAGAGACCTTTCCCGGTTGCCTTAGTCTAGCTCTTGTGTTTAGTTGATTGCGTCTATGTATAAAAAAAAAAAGGTGTGGGTAGAAAGAAAAACAGTGGGCGTTAAGGAAGGTGGTAGGAAGCTGAGAGGTGGATATAAAACTAGAAAACTACAGAAAAAAGTTCACAATCTCCTTTGCTGCATAATATATAACCTAAGCGTCTCTCTTTCTCAAGAGAGGCATTGACCTAATTCTTTGCCCATTCATTTCATTTCCAACCCATGCATGCTCCCATTTAAAGTCTGTATCATTTCACAAAATCAACTTGAGCTAATACTAATAATCACACGTTTGTCATGTTTGCGGAAGTACGTAGAAGAGTGTCACATATATATCCGTATAGGCCAACTCTGTCCTAAACAATTGAATTAATCGTGGACCCAGGAGGATCCATCCAAAGAGTAAACAGCATTTTACCGATGTGAAATGGTTTTACCATGACTCTTAGTTCTTGCATATCAATAGTTGAAATGGTTTGAAAATTTTTTTTAAAAAAAATAAGGAATCAACACTCGATGATCCCCCGGTTCATGTCGGCAACGTCATGACACTGGCCCTTTCGTTTTTCTCTGGTTCTTCGTCGTCTTCGCACCATGGCGCCTGAGGGAGAGTTTGAGAGTGAGAGATAGAGGGAGCCCGCCATTTGAGAATAAGAGAAAGAGGAAACGACGTGACACTGGTCCTTGTATTTTTGTATAATTTTAGTAAGGATGATGATAACATGGCATACTATGTGGCATGGTCAATAAATGGTTGACCGTTTGTGACTGTTAGGTAGGATAACATTGATAGGTTTTTCCCACTTTAGTCATTACATTGATCCAAAACAAACTTCTAAGTACTCAATGATATTTCGCGAGAATTTCCGGGGTTAACTCTTTCTTTCTGTTATTATAGAGTATGTGTATGTTGTTGTAAGATGGGAATTGTAATTAACTGGACTTCAAATAAAAAGAAGGAGGGGAGATATATACTTGGGTTTGAAATGACAGCCTTTGAGGTCATGAGCAGCTTGAGACAGAGCCCTTCTCCACTTCTCCACCTTGTGCCTCTTGTCTCTGAATCGTTCCTCCAGTCCAACCAATGCATCTGCATAGCTTTCTCTCGGACGTCGTAGTTCCGATGGATCCACATGATAGAATACTGGATATATCAGCCGACTTTCTTCCTTAAAGCACTTGAGAATCTTTACAAGTTCTCGCAAACAGAATGTTGAGCTGGCATAGTTTTCTGAGAAAACTACGATGGCTACTCTCGATTTTTGTATGGCTCTGAAAAGTGCAGGCGTGTTCTTTTCACCGATCCTAAGGAACTCATCATCAATAAAGGCATGAATTCCTCTTTGACGCAGAGAATGATAGAGATGGCTGATGAAACCTAAGCGAGTATCTTCACCATGAAAACTAAGGAACACATCGTAAGTCACATTTGTAAGTGATGGAAGAAGAGGATGCTGCTGGATGCGCCATGATAACGATGACGCGCAGAGCTAATGCTAAGCGAAAGAGTTAAATAAGAAGAGAGAGATCTACAGCACCGGAAAGAATGAAGGGTTCAAGTTGTAGCGAAGATGCCACCAAGTCTTCTTAAGGGATAAAAATAATAAAGAGGATGGTGCTCCACGTGCCATGGTTAGGACCACTCGCGGAGTTAATCTTAGAGGACTAGCAGTGCTTAAAAACGTACGGCTTAAGAGACGCATTATCGAGGGCGTTTCCGTTAAAATGTTTCTTTTGCAGATCTTAAAATGCTTTATTATTTTTTGATAAAACCATTCCATTGTTATTTTATATTGCCATTTAGTATGGACTCGATTTTGTTATATAATTGTCCTTATAATTGTTTTTTTTTGCTAATTATATATATATATATATTCTTTTATTAGAGACAATTCTATTTCGGATGTTAAATATAGGGATTTCTCTGATAAGTATTTGAATATTGATTCGTTATGTTATACATCCATTTGTTATATTTGATTTATTGATAACAGAAATTTCCATGAATGATGGGAGGGGGAAATACGGAAACTGAAATTAAAAAAGATAATGGAAAAACAGTTGGAATGCATTCATGAATATGTTAGGAAGCTGGGGTGCAGAATTGGCATATATTTTGGTGGGGTCTAATTCAATTGCATGGAAGAAGACTTGTCATTCACTCGGACCTTCCTATGTAAACTAATTAATATAGATCCTAATTTACATTTTGGAAATTAAAGTTGAAGAAACATTTTTCAGTTATTATCTTTATGATTTGTGTATGTTATATACGATACATTGACTGACATAAAACTATATAGTATTGTCAATTTGTCATATACTTACACAAGTTCAAAGACCTGTAGGCTTAATTAACTGGCTTTTCGAAAATATTTTCAGATTTTCCATGCATATTACTGCAATTATATATTTTTCTTTTGAAGAAAGGACAGGGAATTGGTTTACAGTCTGTACAGTTTTTTACGCCCCATTTGGTTACAATGAATTGGCCGGAGAGAAGTGGAAGTTAAAATGTAATTCAAACATTTACGTGTTTGATATTTTGGTTGACTAGAAGTCGCTTATCTAGAAATCCATATTCCATAAAAAATAAGTTTGTTCATAATTCTTTATCGATAATTTTTCAGCAGGCCTGGTTCATTTCAAAAATCATATTGCCTGCCACTAAGAAAAAGAAGCTTGGAAAATTAATGAAAGGAGCAAATTAAAGGTGTTGATACATAGCTTTCCTATGTTTCACTCCATTGATCCCAACTAATGTCTAATCTGTCACTCACCTTCAATAATTGAAACGCATTGCTTTTTTGCTTACATTTTAATATGTATTATTTATCAGTATCCAGTAATAAAGGCTGATTTGAACTCGATATGACGCAGCTCATCATTAGGTTACAAATTCCATTTGCATGAGATCTTCCTAAGTGGGATCAAGCTTCTACCTTTACGATTTAACAACTAAAGTATATATTTAATTATTTAAATTTATATTAAATTTTATTTTTTTTAAGTAGGCAAACTGTTACTTACAGATAGGATCCTGTTAAAGTGCCACAATGGGTAACTCCTGTGCCATTTACACCACATAAGGGTGCTGGCCCTTCCGTATATTGTTCAAAACGTCGCTTTCTACTTTATTAAAATAAATGATAACAGAAAACGCATTCACGAAAATGTTAGGAAGCTGCGGTGTAGAATTGGTATATATTTTGGTGGGGTCTAATTCAATTGCATGGAAGAAGACTGTCGTCCACACGGACCTTCCTCTATAAACTAATTAATATAAATCCTAATTTGCGTTTTGGAAATTCAAGTTGAAGAAACATTTGTCAGGTATTATCTTTATGATTTGTGTATATTATACATGATATATTGACTCATATAAAACCGTGTGGTATTGTCAATTTGTCATATACCTACACAAGCTCATAAAAAAAAAAAGTGTTTGCATTTATTAAAAAAAATGCATTTGCACTACGAGTTTCATATCGCTGTGCCTTTTTATTAATTACTGTTGTATTTGTCTACTGGGAACTGGGAAGTGAACTTTCTTTTGTCGAATTATTTAAGCACTCACTTTCAAAAGTGAGACCCACCAAAATGTATAATAATAGAGCAATGGTGAAATAGTAAATATAACACTAACCTTATTTCTTAGATGTACTAATAAGCATCATAATATTTTTTGTGTAATTTTATCCCTCATGTTTTTAATTTGGTACAATTCCATCCCTTCCTCTAACTTACTTATAATTTAGTCACTTAAACTATTTTATGAAATCAAACTAATAAAAATGAGCTTCCAAATCCACTCAATAATTTTTTACAAAAATTCCAAAAATTAAGATTATTTACAATAATTCATCCATTTAGGGTCAGAAAGGCTATACATTCTTTTAGGGTAGTTCAGAGTGAGAAAAATGAAAAGTTTTCACTGTATCAAAATTTCATAGAAACAACCTCTGTGGCCAAATTTTTTATGAATTCTAGAAATCAAATTAATTTTTTAAAGTTCATCCATGTCAGGTCAGAAAGGCCATATTTTATTTTAGGGTTAGTTTGAAGTCAGGAAACCATTGCACTACAGAGACTATTTCCATACAATTTTAAGACAGTGGAAAAAATTTCATTTTTCTGACCCTAAACAGCCCATAAAATAAGATGTGAAAATAGATGAATTTTGAAAAATTAATGAATGAATTATTGTAGCATTTTGATCATAAATAAATGAATTATTATGAAAAATTGTTGTCGAAACTTGAAAGCTCATTTGTTATTAGCTTGATTTCATAAAATAGTTTAAAGAACTGAATTATGAGTAAGTTAAAAATTAGGGACCAATATTAATTTTCTTTAAAAGAATTGACTAAAAGTTAGGAGAGAGATGAAATTGCATCGAATTAAAACATAAGGTGCTAGGTGTACCTGTAAAATAAAATCGAAGTAATCTTTACTACTTTAGCCTCCACATTTGACCACACTTTAACAGCTGGTTTTTCTGGTATGCCAGCTCGAACCTGCGTCATGTGGTTTAAAGCAAAACAGCAAACCACATAGATCAAGGGATAGCAGCATTCTACCAGCTGTTTTTTATACAAGCATTAGTTAATTGAAAAAAAATCATTAATCTGCTGACTGTTAGAGGCAAATCCATCATCAAGTTTTTAATTCAAGTTTTAACCAGCAGAGTTGAATTATTTAATATTTTAAGTATTCAGAAACCAAAAGCATAATTGTTTGGCCCTAAAAAATGAAACCAAAAGCATAATTCCATTCGCGAAGGACCGTTTAAACAAGCTACCGTAACATGCTGCCCGCCATTCTGACTTCGATGCGCAAATCATGCAAAGCCAGTCCAAATTTACAGAAAAGCTACACTGGGTGACAAAACACAAAATATTCAAATAAATGTTCCCCTCATAAATAACTCTTATAAAATAATGGTAGCTACTCTTCTTTCTAATTACACCAGTAAATTTCCAGTTTGACTTATGTGACTCTCCATAACCCCATCACAAAATTTACCTCATAAGTAATGAGCCTTAAAGTTCTGTAGAGCTCAAAGCCAATGAATGAGACTATATTTACCTTAAATGTATTATTTGCATGTTAAAAAGCGGCGGCGGCGGCGGCGGCATCATCATTCCCTTATCTACCCGACAATGTTCTCAAAACAGGCATAGACACATTAATAACGTCCTCAATATCTTCAATCCTATACAATCTGCATCTCGCACGTCCCCAGCAGGAGCGCGGGGAGCATTATTTGGCAAAGCAACGTTGACATTATTAATCACATTGACATAGTTAGCCCCCGCCTTCTTCTCCTTGCTCTTGCATCTTTCACAGTCCAACTTCACTTCACGCTTCACCATCTGGCCAATCAAAGCAAGCACAGTCACACTCGATCCGTTAGGAATTAATGAATTGGAGAAATTAGCATAGAAAAGAAAGTTAGGAATCATGGCCACAGCTTGACCTTCTCGCCGGTGACGGTGACTCTGTTAGCCTTGCGATCCACATCCACTTGGTTGACACAAATCATGCCTTCCACCTCCTTCCTCACCTTCCTCTCGCATCCTTCACAGTCCAACTTTACTTTAATCTGGCCAATCAAAGCAAGCACAGTCACACTCGATCCGTTAGGAATCAAGATCGGGAGATGCTGAATTGGAGAAATTAGCAGAGAAAAGAAAGTTAAGAATCATGGCCACAGCTCGACCTTGTCGCCGGTAACGGTGACTTTATAATTGCGATCCACATCCACTTGTTTGATACACTTCTTGACTTTCACCGACTTCTCGCCTTTCACCTCCTTCTCGCCGGTGACAGTGACTTTGTTATCCTTGAAATCCACATCCAATTGTTTGACGCGATTCATGTGTTTCACCGACTCCTTCAACTTCGAGTCGCGTCCTTCACTGTCCGACTTCACTTTAATCTGGCCAATCAAAGCAAGCACAGTCACACTCGATCCGTTAGGAATCAGGATCAGGAGATGCTGAATTGGAGAAATTAGCAGAGAAAGGAAAGTTAAGAATCACGGCCACAGCTCGACCTTGCCGATGACAGTAACTTTATTAGTTTTTCGAGCCTTCTTCACCTTCCTCTCGCATCCTTCACAGTTCAACTTCACTTGAACCTCCACCGTCTGGCTAATCAATGCAAGCACAGTCACACTCAATCCGTTAGGAATCAAGATCAGGAGATGCTGAATTGGAGAAATTAGCAAAATAAAGAAAGTTCGGAATCACGGCCACAGCTCGACCTTCTTGCCGGTGACGGTGACTTTGTTAGCATTGTGACCCACGGTCATTTGGTTGACCTTCATGCGTTCCACTTCCACCGCATTCCTCACCTTCCTCTCGCATCCTTCACAGTCAAACTTCACTATAGTCTGGACAATCAAAACAAGCACAGTCACGCTCGATCAGTTAGGAATCAAGATCGGGAGATGCTGAATTGGAGAAATTAGCAGAGAAAAAAAGTTTAGGAATCACGGCCACAGCTCGACCTTCTCGCCGGTGGCGCCCTTCATGCCTTCACTCTTGTTCTTCTGCAATCCTGACCAGTTTGTAAGGAGTATACTTTCAGTCAAACTAAATGTAAAGATATCTCAACTTTTGGTATAAAAACTTGCTCACTTCCCTGTTCCTCCCAAGAAGATACGGAATCATTCTCACATGGTAAATCATGAAATATGAGACTGTTTTATAATTATTTTAAATTCAATCCGAATTATTTTATTATATAAGTCATAGATTCATTTAAATAAGATACGGAATCATTCCTGCTAAAGGAGTTCAAGAAAGTTTCAATCTTACTAATAAACTCATTTAATCAGTGAAAATTATTGGGTTATCCTTGATTACTTTAGTCGCTCCTCAAGAATTCAAAATGGCAGAAACTGAAAGAACTAAGGGTAGGGGAAGGTCTAGAAGACTTACCTGAATACTAATCCGTGGTTGCCTGTGTGTCAATGAGGTCCTTTTCCAATAAGAACCACGGCCACACACACAACTCTCTCTCTCTCTCTCTAGGCTCTGTTCTCTGGCCCGATGGAAAGAAGAAGAAGAACGAGGAAGAAGAAAAAGAAGCTTGGAAAATGGTTCTCCAGTCATCTTTCATTTCAAAAATCATATTGCCTGCCACTAAGAAAAAGAAGCTTGGAAAATTAATTAAAAGAGCAAATTACAGGTGTGCTGACAGTTGAATATCTTTTGTAATTATATATTCAGATCAATATTCCTTTGTATGTATTCTAGAATAATCCTCAAAGAGGACATATGTCACTGTATTATTTGTCGATCTATTTAAAAATAGAAAGGCACAATACCAGAAGCAATCATTCAAGAGCCTCCACACTTTTCTCATATTTGTGACTTGGTATTAGAGCGACACGTCAGCAATGACACCTTCTTCTTCCATTGGGAATTCCACCAACCCTACCTCATCCGCCGCCTCAGCAAGCATGGTCTTCTCCACTATTCATCCGACCCCACCAACAAGTCAACCATCACCCATTTCTTCCCTTCACCAAATGCAACCAGTTGTCTCCTTTGCATTTTCCTCCTCCAACTCACATAGTCTTGTCACATCATCTTCTCAACCATTTGTCCCTTTCCCATCCTTTTCTTCCCGTCTTTTTCTTCATCTATCCCTCTCCAACCAACCTCATTTTTGTCATCATCATCCCCTTTTTCAAAAAGCGCAGTTACTTCAACCTTTACCCAATCTTCACCGTTAGTATTTTCTTCCACCTCTCCTACTATTCCTCCAATCTCACCTTTCGCTGTCCCGAACACCTCTTCTTTCATTCCTCATCCCTACCTTCGCAATGGGTCTCATTTACCTCCGATGCCACACACAGTTGCTCACCAGTCACCAACCATCACCACTAAATCAATTCCTCTTCTTAGCTCTTTGAATCAAGCAAGCTCCATCAAGTTGGATGGAGACAACTATCTAAAGTGGGAATCAACAATCATGCCTATCATAAGAGGACACAAACTGAATGGGTATCTTATGGGTACCAAAGCTGTACCTCCAGAGTTCATGCACGATGTAGCAGAGCAAGTTCACCCAAATCCTGCGTTTGAAGAATGGCAAACAACAGATCAAATCCTCCTTGGTTGGTTGTTTAGCACGATGACAGTGGAAATCACAACTCAAATGACCCATTGCAAAACCTCGTCGGAGCTGTGGAAGGCAATCAAAGAATTTGTAGGAGCAAACACCAAGTCTCGCATCACCTTTCTCAAAGGAGAGTTCCAACAGGCCAGAAAAGGAACCCAGAAAATGAGGGATTATTTGTCCAAAATGAAATCTCTATCTGATAATCTTAAACTTGCTGGCTATTCTCTATCTCGTTTTGATCTTATAACCCAAACTCTTGCAGGGCTTGATGCTGGGTGGGTCATTTGTCCAATAGTTGTGATGCTATCTGAAAATGAAAATATGAGTTGGGGTGATTTGCAGTCAAAATTACTCACCTATGAAGCAAGGATGGAACAACTCTAGACCACATCTCAGAATAACTTGTCGACTACTTTTGCCAATTTATCCTTCCAAACCACTAACCCAACTCGTCCTACCAATTTCAATAGTTGGCGAGGTAGAGGAGGACGAAGAGGAAGGGCCAGAGGAGGACGCAATACTGGAGCAAGAAAATATGACAGACCATTTTGCTATCTATGTGAGAAATATGGACATGAGGTTCTAGCATGCTACCATCATTTTGACAAGAATTATAAAGGCCCACGAAGAACTGATGGCATAAATGCTTCTGCATATGTTGCCACTCCTGAAACTACTGTTGATCCAGCTTGGTACCTGGACATAGGGGCTACGCATCATGTGACCCACTCAGCCGATAATATTGAACCGAGTAACCCATAGTCAAGTATCTCTTCTCTCTCGGTTGGAAATGGTGCTTCTATCAATGTTGTGAACACTGAAAATTTTAAATTATTGTGTGATGATCCTTCCAAAGCTTTGCATCTGAAAAATGTCATTGTTGCTCCTAAGATTGCTAAGAATCTGATTAGTGGTTATAGATTAACTAATGATAATGAACATGTATTTGTTGAGATTCACTCACATGGATGTTTTGTGAAGGATAAGAGTCGACATAAGGTCCTGCTTCAAGGAGTCACTACGAGAGGATCAATCCATGGTTTATATAGAATCAAGAATGCTGTTGTTCCTGTTGGAAATTTTAATATGGCTGCTGCTAATTTTGTTTTTTGGAAGTAGTAAATCTAGTATTTTCCTTACCATGTTAGAGTCATGGCATAGGAGACTTGGACATCCTAGTAAAGATATACTAAAAAGAGTTGTCTCAGATTGTAATGAAAAGTTGAAAATGAATGAAGAAATGCCTTTTTGTGAATCTTGTCAGCTTGGAAAGTCTCATAAACTTCCATTTCCTACTTCCTTATCACGTGCCCTGCATCCTATGGATTTAATTCATACTGACCTATGGGGATCATCCCCAATTAAATCTACCAATGGTTACAGATACTATATTAGTTTCTTGGATGATTATAGTCGGCATACATGGCTGTATCCTCTAAAAACTAAAGATGAGGCACATTCAGCTTTCAAACATTTCAAAAATATGGTTGAAAAACGACTTGAAAGGAGTATCAAGGTGGTTCAAAGTGATTGGGGAGGTGAGTTTAGATCCTTTCAGTCTACTTTGGATGAACAAGGCATCTTATTTAGGCACTCTTGTCCTCACACATCACCTCAGAACGGAAAGGTAGAAAGAAAACATAGGCACATTGTAGAAATTGGTCTCGCTCTCCTTGCACAAGCAAAGATGTCAACACATTATAGGTGGCATGCTTTCTCCACTGCCATATACTTAATTAATCGCCTCCCAACAACTATTTTTGGCAATCTATCACCCTTTGAGATTTTATTTCAAAGGAAACCAGATTATAATGGGCTTAAGGTTTTTGGAGATGCTTGTTATCCTTGTCTCAGACCTTACAACAACAACAAGCTTCAATTTCACAGCACCAAGTGTGTTTTTCTTGAGTATAGTGACTCTCATAAAGGCTATAAGTGCCTTAGTTGCACTGGGCGAATCTATATTTCATGTCATGTTGTTTTTGATGAAACAGATTTTCCTTTTGCTTATGGCTTCATTAATGTGAGACAGCCTCAGCAAGATGAGTTGATGGATTTTACTAGTATATCTCCAATATATGATAATGTGCTCCAACAAGACAACAATAATGATATTTGTGACTCCTTGGAGCACCAGCAACAACTTGTTCCTTCTCTGGACAGCAACTATTCTCTAACCGATGGCACTCACACTGCAGAATCATGTGATCCACTTGAAAATAAAGCACCAGTTTTGTCCAATGCTGATTAAAACATCATAGCATAAGCCGTTCTCCCAATAACCACAGATGAACCTTGCTCTCAACCTTCTGAGCATCTGGTTGAAATTGCATCTTCCTCTCAACTTTCTGAATAGCTGATTGAAATTGCTATGCAGCAACCAAAAATACAGCAGCAGCCACAAGAAATACAGCAGCCCAAAAATGTGCATCCCATGCTAACCCGCAGCAAGAAGGGAATTTTCAAGCCAAAAACTCCATACATTGGCCTGACATGCTCCCAAGAATACATTCCTAGCACATCCACAAAAGCTGTATAGTTGCCTTTATGGAAACAGGTTATGATAGAAGAGTTTACTGCTTTACAACAAAATTCAACTTGGACCTTAGTTCTATGACCGTCAGGGCAAAAAGTTGTTGAAAACAGATGGTTGTTCAAACCAAAATTCAATCCTGATAGAGCTCTTGCAAAAAGGAAGGCTCGACTTGTTGCAAAAGGCTTTCAACAAACTGAATGTATAGACTTCTATGACATCTTCAGTCCTGTTATTAAGGCATCCACTATTCGAATAGTATTGACTATATCTATAGCATTTAATTGGGATATCAAACAACTTGATATCAATAATGCTTTTCTTAATGATTTTCTCTCTGAAGCAGTGTATATAGAGCAGCCTGAGGGATTTGTGAATCCATCTAAATTGAACTATGTATGCAAGTTGTCCAAGGCATTGTATGGCCTCAAACAAGCTCCTAGGGCTTGGTTTGACAGCCTTAAGAGTGTTTTATTGAGCTGGGGTTTCACTAATTCTAAGAGTGATACATCTCTTTTTATTTATACTGATAAGTTGCAGATTCTAATGATACTTATATATGTGGATGACATCATGGTGACTGGTAGTAACTCTCATAGCCTTAAATGCTTCACTCAAAAACTGCATAGTATATTTTCCTTGAAATATCTTGGCTCACTTCATTATTTTCTGGGGATTGAAGCTCATAGAGACTAATTTGGCCTATATTTGACCTAAGGAAAGTATATTACAGATTTACTTGCAAGATTTCAAATGAGTAATGCATCTTCATGTCAAACACCCATGGCTGCTCATAAATCACTTTCTGCACACTTTGGAGAACTCCTTTCAAACCCCTCACAGTATAGAAGTGTAGTAGGTGCCTTGCAATATCTCTGCAACACCAGACCTGATATTAGTTTCAGTGTCGGTAAATTGAGTCAATTTTTATCTCAACCAACTACTGAACACTGGACAGCAGTGAAGAGGGTGCTAAGATACCTTAAAGGAACAATTCACTATGGCATTCACATCAAGCCTTCAACTTTCCTTGATATAATTGCATACTCAGATGCAGATTGGGCGTCCTGCCCTGATGATAGGCGTTCAATAGGTGGCTATTGTGTCTTCTTGGGAGATTCTATTGTCACATGGTCATCCAAAAAGTAGAAGGTAGTAGCTAGATCCAGCATAGAATCAGAATATCGATCCCTAGCTAATACAGCAGCAGAATTGTGTTGGATTACATCTCTTCTATCTGAACTGAAGTAGAAAATCAAGCGTGTGCCAACCATATGGTGCGATAATACAAGTGCAGCTGCACTAGCATCAAATCCAGTTCATCATGCTAGAACTAAACACATAGAGATAGATACTCATTTTGTGAGGGACCAAGTCATGTCAAAGAAACTCAATGTGCAATATGTGCCAACAGACTCCCAAATTGCAGATTGTCTTACAAAATCATTCCATCATGCTCGTTTTTGGCACCTCAGAGATAAGATGGGAGTCACTGTCTCTCCAGTAAACAGAATCCAACAAGAGAAGCAAAGTAAGGCGAGTAACGAGAAGAGGGAGAAGAGAAAAGAGGTCCGAAGTAAAGGAGGGAGTTGAATATCTTTTGTAATTATATATTCAGATCAATATTCCTTTATATGTATTCTAGAATAATCCTCAAAGAGGACAGATGTCACTGTATTATTTGTTGATCTATTTATAAATAGAAAGGCACAGGACCAGAGGCACTCATTGAAGAGCCTCTACACTTTTCTCATATTTGTGACTCTGACAAACTAGCTGCTATGAGCCCGGAGCACTATTTGGAATACTCCTCCTCCCGTCGGTCACATACATTCTGGAGGAAGATAGGATTTAGCTTTTTTTTTTTTTGAATAACAAGACAAGCAAAGCTTGATATATGTCGATTACAAAAGAGTAGAATCAAAGATGGGACTCCCCATCCCCACTATCATGTCTCTATGAAGAGAATCTAAGCAGAAATTAGGCGGTTCATGCAAATAACTAAAACCAGGATTTATCCTATGCCCATTCTTAGCAAGTTTGTCTGCACAATCAAGTGCTTCCCTATGGCAGAAAATAAGCTCCACATCCCAGTTCATTGAGAGAAGAGCTCTGATATTTCTAATCTCTTGTTGAAGAGGGTGAGATGAAAAACACTCACCGAAGATGATTTGTATTGACTGAAGAGAATCCGTGTAGAGTTTGATTCTAGAAAATCCCCTATCATGGCATACCATCAAACCTGTCAAAATGGCGTATATCTCCGTCTCAGTAGATGATGCAAAACCTATATTCCTTTGAAAACCCCCCTGCCAAATTCCCCGTTCATCCTGCAAAACCCCTCCACAAGCTGCATGTTTTTTGCTAGTAACGGATCCATCCACATCCACCCGTATTGAGCCTGATGGGGGAAAGCTCCACTTGTAGTTCTCTCGGTCTGGTATCTGATACATTAAGTGCTTGAATCGACCGTTTTCCACTCCCTCCATGAGATGATAGGAACACTTGGACATTATCTCATTTAGCTTTAGTAGAAGAATTGGACTGTCATTTCTAGGCCTTTGCCTACATTCACCAGTAATAATAATATGAGCTGCTTATCCGTATCTAGAGTAAAACAAATCTCCCTCAGTATATTGGTCAAAACGTCGCTTTCTCCTTTTTTTTTTTAGCCACTGAGGCAACTCGCGAGTGTGGTTTGCTTTTATGTATTATATTATGTACAATTTTTAAGCAAGGTGGTAGGAAGCTGAGAGGTGGATATAAAACTATATAGAAAAAAGTTCATGATCTCCTTTGCTGCATCCACTGAGCATTCTCGCGTAATATTATAACCTAAGCGTCTCTCTTTCTCAGGAGAGGCATTGACCTTATTCTTGGCCCATTAATTTCATTTCCAAACATGTGGGCCTGTTTTAAAATTATTTTGGGGCTTCGTTTTTTTGGAGTTTTTCTGGCTCCTGAGTTTATGTTTTTATTGGACATTTATTTTAGTCCAAAAAAAATTTGAGCAACAGTATTTTGATATTCAAAACACATAATTTTTGAAGTAAATGTGATTTCATCACATGCCATTTATTTTATATATTGAAGCTTAATTTCCTTATGCATCTTTTATTAATGAAGGAACTTTCATACTAAGCTATTTCAGAAGCTTTTAGTTTTTGCAAATATTTTATTTGAGTGCAATATACTGAAAATAATTTTTAAACAATATTTGGATACATAATAAAAGAGTAAGAGATTTTAAACTCCCAATGAAAACGTGCATATATGGTATTTCAGTGCACTTTGTCATCCAAATATTGAATTAATTCTGAAAATATCCTGTTGAACTCAATTTTAACTATTTTCTCAATTGTGTCATTTGTAAAATATCATAGAAAATGTTTTGAGCTATAGAAAGCTATCTTAACTTTATTTTTATTATTTAATTGCTTGGTAATTTTATTAATTGTCATAAGTTAAGTATTTCATTAAATTGTCTTGAGCTCATTTGTTAAGTTTAATTGTACTTTTTACATGCATCATTCATTTCATCAAATTGAAGAATATTTTTATTTAATTGCAAAATTTATTTTTGAATGATATCCAGTTGTTGAAATTGTTTTAATTATTAAATTCTGCAAGTACTTAATTGCTTGAATTCTGCAAACTTGTATTTAACTTGAAATATAGTAGAATTAATTATTGTATGAGTGGATAGAATAGTGAGAGAATTTAATATTTTAGTTTAAATCAATTGATTAAATTCTCATTAAGGATTATGCATATCTAGAATTCAATTGCATATAGTTGATAATTGTGCTTAGTATGCAATTTTGGGGAGTCACCATAGCATCATCTATGTTGCATACATAAAAGACCCACTTATTCTTTGGAATAATTTAAAAGATATATATGACCCCAAGAGTTGGTTATCATTCCAAAAAGCATGTTATAAATGGATGCATTTATGTTTACAAAACTTTAAGTACGTGAGCAAGAATAACTCAACCATATTTCATACATCGAATTTGCTATTGTTTTAGGGAGAAATGTTTTAAGAAATATATTGGTTTAATTTCTTACATTCTCGTGGTTGAACAAAACAACAAACTTTTTGTTGAAAAATCATAAATCCGTTCAATAGACTCAACTGTATTCCCATGAGTAAATATAGTTATAATTAAATTTAATAGTTATGACAGTCGAGATAGTAAATGTAGCCACAGCGGTGGGCGTGATCAGAATTGTAGTGGTTCTAATTCCACTTGAAGTTGAGAAAAATTGATAAGAATCACAAAGGGGTAAAATGTTGGCATAATAAATATATTTCTAAAAAAGCCAATGTTTTATTAAATGTAGGAACATTATTATGCATTAAATGCACTCTATTCTACCAAATCTAAAATAAACTTATTGAGTTTTAAGAATATCCTGAAAAATGGATATCATATGGAAATAATGACTGAAAATAATTGAGAATGTCATCCCATTACAAATTCAATTTTTTGGCAGAAAGTATATATTATAAAAGTTTTCTCCATTTTTCTTCTAGCTTGTACTATACATAAGCATAGTTGAAAACATGTGATAGCAAACTAGAAGTTTACTGATGAATTTAATGTTTGGTATGAGATGGTAAACCTGAAGTTTATTAATGCAAACCAGAAGTTAAGTAATACAAGTCAATAGCTTGACAAGGTAAATTAGAATATTACAAATGAATTTAATATTTAACATAACCAATTAAACCAACTCAGTTCAATTATGATGCTAAAATGATTGAGAATTCATGTGGATATACTCAGAAGTGTAAATAGATACCACGATTTCTCATGTGCTACATATTCCAACAAAAAATATATTATTAGGCCCTCACAAAGTAAAATACAATGTGAGCCTCTCATATTTCTAAAACAAATACAATGAGATATTTGTATGACAATACACCTACCAAGTGGACCATTTAGTTATCATATGGTTTTAATTGATGCATCAACTAAATAGTCTTGCATTTGCTTATTATCTTTTTGCAACATAGAGTTCGCAAGATTCCTTGCTCCACAAATAAGGTTAAAAGTACATTACCCTGATCATTAGATAAAAAAACTATGTCTTGATAATGCTAGTAAATTTACTTCACTAGCCTTTGATGAACATTGTATCTCCCTTGTAATTGATATTGAACACCATGTAACTCACGTTCGTATGCAAAATAGACTAGTAGAATAGTTAATTTAATGGTTACAACCTTTTATTAATAAGATATAATCTCTCATATTCTACTTACGGACTAGCCATTGTGCATGTATCAATGTTAATTAGCATGAGTCTAACAAGTTATAAAAACTTTTCCCCTTGCACATGGTTTTTAGTCAAGAACTTAATATTTCCCATCTAGTAACTTTTGGGTGTGCAGTATATGTACTTGTAAAACCACCACAGCACACCAAAATGGGTTCTAAAAGTAAGATGGAAATATATAATGGGTATAAATCTCTTTCAATTATAAAAAATCTAGAACCTTCTACAGAATATTTGTTTTATGGTATAATTTGCTGAGTGTCATTTGATGAATTACTGTTTTCAGCATCAGGGGGATAAAATAAGAAGTTGGATAAAGAGATTAGTTGGAATGAATTATCATTGGCTCATTTTAATCCTCGTACTAAATAATGTGCATTGGCAGTTCAAAAAATAATTCATTCATAGGATTTAGCTAACTAAATGCTTGAAGCATTTACTGATCCAGAGAGAGTGATAAAGTCATATATCTTAGCTGCTAATGCTCCTATAAAAATAAATGTCCCTAAAGGATAATATATTATAAACGAACCTAAAACACACTTTAAGCATGAAAGGCCCATCGGTCTCAAAGATTAAAAAAAACCTCGAAAGAGAAAATGAGTCAAGAATATAGATGGTCAAGTTAATGATGATCAAGAATACTTGATTGCCCCAAAAGAGCTAACTCCTGAAAATTTATTTTTTCCAAAAGAGAATATTGTAGTCCCAAATTGTAGAATATGATGAAATCGACACGAAGTCAACATTGATGACATTTTATAAAATAGCACATGATGTAATGAATGATGATGAAAATCATGAGTTAGTATCCATTGTTGAATGCCAATAAATAAAGGATATGCCTTTATGGATGGATGCCATTAATATAGAATTAATGTCATTGAAAAAATGAAAATTTTTTTGACTTGTAATCTATATACTTATTGATGTAAAGCCGATTGTATATAAGTGGGTATTTGTATAAAAGAGAAATGAAAAGAGCAAAATTATAAGATATATGGCATGTCTTGTAACCTAACGCTTTACACATAGACCCGCATCTTTAAGAAACATATCTACCAGTAGTGGATGTGACTACTTTTTGTTATTTGATTAATCTAGTAATAAACGAAAGGCTTGACTTGCATCTTATGAATGTCATGGTTACATATTCATATGGCACACACTTGACAATGAGATTAATATGAAAGTCCTTAAAGAACTCAAGATGCCAAAAGTATCAAATGCAATTTCTCGATAATAGTATTAAATTCAATTAAACAATTCTTACTATGGCTTGAAGCAATCAAGGTGCATTTTTATCACAAAATATATAAGTTACCATAATTGTTATCTATGTTGATGATATAAACATCATTGGAACTCCTGAAGAACTCCAAAAAGCAAATAATTTTTCACAAAGAGATTTTGAAATGAAGGTCCTATAGCAGTTTTTCCTATATAAGTTACCTCTATTATATAGCTCAATGGTTGTGAGATCTTTGTATGTTGATAATTATCCTTTTAGACCTCGAGAAATTAACAAAGACAGAGATGAAGAACTACTTGGTCTACAAGTACCATATCTTAAGGCTATTGTGCCACTAATGCACTTTGTTAATCTCACACACCCTAGCTAGTATATCATTTGTTGTTAATCTATTAGAAAGATATAGTTTTTCACTATCACGAATACTTTGAAATAAAGTTAAACATATTCTTCATTATCTCAAAGGCACTATGAATATGAGGTTATTATACTCATGTATATCTAAGTATGAACTTATCGTTTATGCAAATGCTACTTATTTTACTTGTTTGCATGTGTACATATAGTTATATCAAAGGCAATAGAGTAAATCTTACTTTACCAAAGTTCTTTTTCGCTCGTGACCTTCAAAAAGAAGATAAAATTATTATCCATCAAATCCATTCCAGTGAAAATCTAGCAACTTATTGACCAAGTCACTTCATGTTACAAACACTTCACTTAGCAAACTTAAAGATATCAAGTGATGTTGTCAATAAAAGAAATTGATACACGTACTATCTTTTCTCATATCTAGGTTTTACCCCACTAGGTTTTTCTAGAAAGATTTTTAATGAGCCAGCATTAATATATGTATCTATAAATGTTGTACTATTGTTTTCTTCTACTAGGTTTTTGTCCTGCCCGATTTTTTTTAGTTGAAGTCTTTTTTTAATGAGGCATACATTTAGTTATAGACATATAAGGGGGAGTATTATGAATATTATTATGTAGATGTTCATATTTTCCATTATCCTCAATTATTTTTTATATCCCTTATTATCTCATGTAATGATTGATATTGATTTATCCTAATATTGTAAATTTGTATCTATTAATATAAGGCACCACATATATATTGTATACTTTTAAAATAATTAATAAGAGCTCTCTTCTCTAATGCTTTATAATTCTCTCTTTCATATTCTTTTTCTTAAATTTATAACAAGATTAATAATGTTAGGAATTTCATTAGTGAGGGCTAATGTCGCAAACAATTGGGATTATTTTGATAGCTAGGAGAGTCTGCCCAAGCATTTGTGCAGAAAAACAAAATTGTATTCTAATTTCTCTTAAAATAATCCCAATTGTTTATCGCATCAGTCCTCTGAATTCCTAACACTTTATCCTGTAAATTGTTTTAATGGAGACGAAGTCTGTGTAAAATAGGAAAAATATAGTGAGTTTAGAGTATTTTAATCTTAAAAAATAATTAAGATTTTCTTATAAAGAAAAGAGGATAGCACCTCCTAATTTTATTGATAGCCCTCACTTGTAGCGAAGCAATTTCTGGATCTGGAATCTGGATACATCAATATTAATACAAACAAATTAAAAAATAGCAGGAAAATAAAAATACTTTCTAGAACCTAAGCTGCTAATATTAAGACGTCACAACCCAAGAAAATATTAGTATAACAGTAAAAGTTTGACAAATACAAAAAGAAATTGAGAGAACAATAAAAATAGAATATTTAAAAAAAGAAAGAAAAAGGCAAGATAAATATCCTAAATAAAGCCTAATTCAATTTTTTATATCGTGGAGATAAAAAGAAAAAGGGAAAATCTTTATAAAATCCAGTCGAAATACACAAATCCTTATTCAGGCCTGCATTTTTATCAAATCTCTAATAAAGACTATAGGCCTTAGTAGACATTTTTTAATATTGTTAAAAGACCATAATACCCTTTTGTCAGTAAAAACAAAACTTGAAGGTATGTGTGTGACAATTTTTAAATTACAAATTCTCTTCATCCTAATGCCAAAATCTATGTTTCATTGAATTATTGGGATATCAATTTTTAATTTTGAGTTGACTTTCAATAGTATTGAGAATATATTTTGATAATTTTTCTTTTAACGTTAACTCATGAATTGCTATTTTGTTCTAAATTTTGGCAAAAAAATTGCTATGAAAGGTTTTTCAAATTTTCTTTGAGTGACAATTAGTATATTGCTAGTTTTTTTAAAAAACATTTCTATTTTGTTCTGAATTTTTTACTATTTTATTCCATTTTTATTTATTTTTTTATTTTTAATATACAAACTAGCAACTAAAACATTTGAACACTTTAGTGATTATTATGAAGAAGAATAACTATCCTGTGCACACTTTCCTAGAAAATTAAAAAATAAAGGGAAGGCATGAAGTAAGAAGGAAAGATCTTGTTGAAAAAATGGCAAAGAGAAAAATGGTTAGGCAAAAAAAAAAACAAGAAAAGAAAAACCAAGAGGGTGTATTTGTACAATTACAAAATTTAAAAATACCAAATAAGGCCTATAAGCTTTATTAGGGATTTGATAAAAGTATATGCTTAAATTAGAATTTGTGTATTTCAACTGGATTTATTCAGGATTCTCTCAAAGAAAAATATCCAATGATTTTGTGACTAAATGGAATATGAAAATTTTCTTATAAATGAGAGGTCATTTATTGTGCTTTTCCTTCTAAATCAAAATACAACAGAATAAAGACCTATCTAATTTATCTTGATGCATCCTTTGAAAAATTCGATCATTCCCCTTAACTTTGTTGGTGACCGTGACTGTACCTAAAGCATCAAGGAACATTTTTAGCAAGGAGTGTTTGAAACCACCTCAATTATAGAGTCATATTTTCATTTCATTAAGAGAGAGAGAGAGAGAGAGAGAGAGTAAGAGAAAGGGAGGGACGGAGATTTTCATTTTCAATTACCTGAATTGTTGCATCATTCATATCTTGGAATTCAAACATAACCTCCGTGCCCCTGCCAATGAGACAGCTTTAAATTTGAGAGTTGTAGTAATTCAATCATTACAAATGTAATCACATGATAATTTATGTACTAATTTGGACAGGAAATTTGTAATGATGTATTTGGGAATAATATATACTCCTTGTTCAAAAAGTATACACTTGAATGAATTGCAGTAACTCATTGGTCGGGAAGGGTGTGTGTACGATTCCCTTAGAAGTTGAAAAAACATATATAGCAAGAAAATTTCCAATAAAAATAAAAGAAAGGCAGGCTTCCAGAGGTTGAAAAGTACAAAAAATAAGAAAAAGAGCCTTAGAAGTTAACTTCACTCAAATGAACCTGTCTACACATAAAAAGAATAATAACGTGGATTTGGCGAGTCATACAAATTAAATGGTGAGGAAATTAGACATGGGAGTACTACTTGTGTACTTGCGTATAATATGCAAAATGTAATACTGAAGATTAAACTAGTAATTGGAATAAGGAATAATCGTATCAGTGCACCTCAAATTGGTGTCGTTTAAACTAATGTGTGGAACGTGGGAGATTATGCGCCAAATTTCCACGTCCTTGTTACGACATCGTTCTTCGAGAAGACAGCAATCCCAAATGTGAAGCCATTGTAAAGAATCAGGCATTCCTCCTTCTATTTTCTCAAGCATGGGAGAATTGAAAATTTGCAGTTGTTGAAG
>QFDD01115103.1:0-16782 GCA_006871305.1 Vachellia collinsii
AAGGTGATATAAATAATCTAAAAATAAAATGTTAAATTATTATTTGATGATTTCACCAAAGTTTTAGATATCAGTTGTTTTAATTAGGAAAAAAAGAAGAGAGATACCCATTGATGTGATAATCTCATAATCGTAATATAACCTAATCAAGATGCTGCAAATATATGTATTGAATATTAACGTAATCATATTTATATTTTGAATATTAACGGATCTAACTAAGATTATGACCGCGTGTGCATTGGCAAAATAACAGAAGGTTCGGAATTGAGAGGCTGTAACTTACCCTAATTTTCTAGACAAAAAAGTAATTTTATTCAAAATAAATAAATTATAAGATCGTCTATCAACAGATTCTTTTTCCTTTTTAATTGCTTTAAATATACCTACCTGCCATGTGTTGCAGGAGTCGGAAGGCAAGTGAGGCTATCCTGCTCTTTTCTCAAAGAATCTGAGCTTAGCACCGTCTGAGAGTGAGACCTTGGGGGGACTCAATTATTAGGCCTTTTAGGGTTTTTTCGTGTCTCTCAATTTTCTGTCCTCAACTCAAATCTCCAATCATGGAGAAGGTCAGGAGAGCATCTCATGCCGGTTCTTGGTACACGGATAATCGTAAGTCCACGAGTTTTAAGTTTTGACACGATCCTTGCCCCCTGTATCTCTTCATAACATGCATCGGAGGGACCCGAATACCAGTGACCGAAAAAGGAAAAAGACTGAAGTTTGACGGTCGTGGATGTGCTAATGTTCTGTCAATTGTTTGATTTTAAATGAAAGGCCGATGCTTTAACCTCTTGCTATGGAAATTGATAATAAGGAACTCGATGAATTTGCTGACGCTGATACTGATCAAGTTGGAAATTGTTCTGCCCCTTTGAATTATTGTATTGGTTCATCTAGACTAGTTGGTTAAACGTAACATGACCTGACTGAGGTCTGAGAATGCTCGGTTGATTATTTGCAATTTCTGTAAATGTCCAGGATGCAAATTGAACCGATTTTAGAATTTCCATTGGTGAAGGTCTTGAGAATCTCGGAGTTCTCCAGTTTTAATTAAATTCCTAGATTACTCTGTTGATATATTTGTCTGACAGCAACATTTGTTCGTGCTTTAGTTTTAACTTTATCTGTCTTTATCATCACTTGTTCAGCTAAGCAGCTATCGGACGAGCTCGGTGGATGGCTGAGATCATCTGGTCTGACCAAGTCTCCTGATGTTCGAGGAGTAATCGCACCGTAAGTTTCTAAGCTTTAGGCGTTTTCTCGTTTGTGATATAAATTGATTCTAATTGATTTCCTATTCAACCTTTGGGTGCTCCCAAATGTTAGACATGCAGGGTATTCCTATTCGGGACGAGCTGCTGCTTATGCCTTTGGAAACATAGATCCATCTAACATGTGAGTTTTGTTTTTCTTTTCACAGCATGAATGGTTAAATGTTATATTTATGGAAGGCGGATTTGCTTCTCCCCCTCCAAGTACTGTGCCGTTCAATTCAATGTTCACTTGTAAATTAACTATTTTTAAAATTTCAGCACTCGGGTGTTCCTTCTTGGTCCTTCTCACCACTATTACACTCCAAAATGCGCTCTTTCCATTGCCACAGTCTACAAGACCCCCATAGGGGATCTGCCTATAGATTTGGAAGGTAACTTTGAAATTCTTATGTTTGGATGAGAGTGAGGAAGTGGTCCAAATTTTAATTTAATGTTGACTTTGTCTGCATGTTGCTCAAATTATTCTGTACTATTTTACCAGTAAATGAGGAGCTTAAAGCCACTGGGAAATTTGAACTGATGGATATTCGTGTTGATGAGGCTGAACATAGCATGGAAATGCATTTGCCATATCTTGTCAAAGTATTTGAGGGGTAAACTTTTTCATATAGATGCTTATGTTCTGAAACTTTGCAACAAAGACTAATTTGTCATATTGATGCAGGCATCAGGTAAAAGTAGTACCCATTCTAGTTGGTGCTCTTAGTGCTGAGAATGAAGCCTTGTATGGGCAAATACTTGCCAAATATGTGGATGATCCACGTAATTTCTTTTCCGTGTCATCAGATTTTTGTCATTGGGGATCACGGTATGTACAGCTTACAAATTCAATTCCGCATTGTTTCCTTTGGTCTTAGTACTAGTGCACTTTCAATTGTCTGAGACGTGGCAACAAACACTTACAGACTGATAGACTGAGACATCTATATATGATTGTGTACAAAGTAAATATTCTAATTCTGGTGCCTGCTTACATCTTGGTTTGATCACATCGTAAGGTAGAAACTCCAAGGTTCTGTTAGTAATTCGATGTCTTGTACTTGATAGTTATTAGGGTTATAAACTTATAATCCGCCTCTATTTTGTCATGGCCTATCATGATGCATAGCAGTTGTCACCAAGCTGAGTCAGGGGTTGATTATTGTTTAATCTTAACCTAGCTTGTTCATATATTTGTCATGAATTCTTTCCCGTATGCTGACTGTTATTTTGATCAGATTTAATTACATGTATCATGACAAGAAACATGGGCCTATATACAAGTCTATTGAGGCCTTAGACAAGACGGGCATGGACATTATAGAAACAGGAGATCCAGATGAATTCAAAAAATATCTTTTGGAGTATGACAACACAATCTGTGGACGCCATCCAATCAGTGTTTTTCTTCATGTAAGTGTATTGTTTTTTGCTGCAATCACTCTAGAGCTTCTAGCAAGAACAATATTATTATTGCCATTGCCATTGACAATTACTGAGTCCTGCTCCAGATTTGTGCCTTATTCTTGTATTGCGCATGATTAGAAGCAAAACTGTATACAGATTTGAGAAGTTGTTCTCAACTCATATTTCTGATAAAATTAATGAAACATGCAAGGAAGATAAATAAAGGACATTGGTAAATGAATTACTTTATTGGATTTGACGTGGGAGTTATTTTATGATTTGGTATCTTCAGCAGTAGTGATAATAAGCATATTCCCATTTGAACACATCAATTGGTATTTGGTAGCCCATCTTAGGTTGTAAGGTAAATAATTAAAATTAGCATGATTTGCATATCTAAATATCTACAGAATTTGTCAAGTGCCAACTGTAGTGTCACCATTTTAATGTTATTTAAGAAATCTGTCTAGAGTGGAGAATGTGATAGCAAATAGCAATTAACCAGTAAAATAGGAAACTAATTGAGTGGCTTCAGTCATGTTGTCAGCTTTCAAAAGTTCGAAACTTTGTGCTAAAAATGTTATTCTATTTGAGATTTGATTTGAACAGTGGTGAAGCATTTCCACCTGTACGTGGTTTTTCTTGTTTGTGTTTATGTGCTTCTGTGCGTAAAACTATAGCTGCATGCCACGTCAAATGAGTTCCTCGATACTAATATCATTATTCTTTCCAATGTCCTCTAATTGAATCAGATGCTTCGGAACTCCTCAACCAACATGAAAATCAAGTTCCTTCGCTACGAGCAGTCCAGTCAGTGCAAAACTACGAGGGACAGTAGTGTTAGCTACGCATCTGCAGCAGCAAAAGTTGATTCTTCAGGCTCTAGTTGAGCATCTCCGTTGTCCTCTGATTGTGATTCAGCATTTAATTTCCTAAACTGTCTATTTATACTTTTGTTCAGAACAATTGGATGTTTGGTTTCTTGTTCATAAATTACTAGCACTAACATGCATTGCCAAAGCTGTTAAACAATCAATTTACCTGGTTTACAATCGTTGTTGGCGTCTTAAACTAATTCTGCGGAGGCTGTATGGGAATTAAAAAAGCTATCGCATTTCCTCGAGCTTTCAAGGGTGTAATGGTCACTGTTCACCTCTTCGGAAACAAATCTGCCTTCGCCAGGACAACTCAACTTTTTTGTGTTTTGTCCTGCAACCTATGGCACTGTTTGCTGCTGCTTCATTAGAGATATTAACGTTGATAAGCAATGGCAATGCCACTCTTAAAGAATGGCAACTTCAACGTAGCAATTCTAGTGAAGACGATTCGATGTTAAGCAGAGAAGAAAAGACATAGAAGAGAGGAGGAGAGGTAGAGACAGGGAGGAGGAAGAAGGGAAGAGACGGCAATGGGGAGGGTAACAGAGAAGCTGAGAGGAAATATCCGTACGAGTCACCGTAAACTCTAGAAACCTAGAAAATGATAAATAGTACTAATAAATAATATTATCTTAAAAAGAATAAATAAAAGGAATAACTAAATTAATAATCCAGAAGATCCTACAAATGAGAATTATTTAAAATATTAATTATCACTATTATTAAATCATGCTCAAATTCTTTGCCCAATGCTGGAAATGATATTCCAGAAAAAATAAAATAAAATGGGCCAACATGTTTCTTAAATTTGTAACTCGCCGATTGTTCAACAAGAAAACTGCACCAAGCTCACGATACTTGTATCAATAATTAATCTCTTAGCACATGCCAACCTTCTTGTTGCGTCTCTGAAAACCACAAATTCCATTTTGTCCATTTCTGCTATAATGTTAATTAATGGACGCTGATCTTGACTCTTGATGCCTCTTCAAGGTGACGTGGTTTGATGTTCTTGAAGTGAAAGAGGAATGGTGGGCCTCCACGTTGTACCATTCGGACTGTCCTTAAGAGCAATACCTAAAACGGCCAAATCATTCCTAATTGTATCTGACTTTTCATACTCCTTATTCATTCTAGCAGCATCCCGTTCTTTAATTATCTGTAAGACTTCTTCTTTTGTCAAGTTTGCGCGCTTTAAAGCCTTTTCATTAAGCTGCTGCAAAACCTGCAGCATTAGAATATTTACTTTAATCCATAAAAATATACCTAGAATTGAATGGTTAATCAATACTGAAGCCCAAAAAAAGGGAGTTGCAAATCACTCAGCCAATTTCCAACACAGCTAAAGGAACATGCATTCGAAATAAAAACTGAGTATGATATCTCAAAATTGTACAGGGAATAACAGGGACAGCGTCATACCTCAGAATAGCTTACAGGCATAAGTCCTAAAACAGTCAGAACGTTCCTGATACTCTTTTCCAGAGCTGAAAGAGATTCGATTCGCAATTCTCGTTTCTTCCCCTGAATCATCAGTATGAAAATGTTGAAAAGACTAATAAGTGGCCCTCCGCATATCCCTCTTTGAAAAAAAGTTCATAAGAAAGTATCATAAGAGGAAGTAGCATTCATATGATTCTGATACAAGTTCTAAAAGCTGTCCAACGTTGAAGAAATAGAGAAGACAATAGCCTCACATAGCCACACAACAAGGAAGAAGTCCGGAGTCCAAACAAGACATTAGTTCAACCTTTTTCTTAGATTGTGTCGTCACATGAATCAAATAACAAAATTGATTATGAACATCTCCTTTGACAAAGACCAATATTAAGATAAGAAAAATAGAATAAATTACACACTGATAGAATTTCATCTCATCCAATCATATAATTGTCATTAGGTGCTATCTTTTGATCCACATGAGGAAATACCGCACCTTACGAGTATGCAGCAGATCATTGATTGCTTTTAATGGGTCAGACAGTGCTGCCAATACAACTGGGGTGTGGAGGTCATCGGACATTGAAGCCACAAAAACATCATGAAACTTATTAATAATATCTGAAGTATCAGGTGGGATGAAATCCTTCCTATTTGTGAGATCATGTTGGCACAGAAAGCTTTGACATTCATGTAGAGTCTACAATCACATGAATTTCATCAAGGAAAATCCATAAAACACTTAGAATGAGAAGATGAAGGAAGCAAGCACAATCAAAAGCATTAGTGGGCAAGAAGACGAAGTTTTATCATAATCAGTCAACATCCAATGAAATTGGCACCTCATATAGGTAGAAAACACGGTCTGAAGCACTTTCAAGCTGTACATGAGAGTAGTTAATAGGAGATCGATAATGGGCTCCCATCAAAAAATATCTCAAAGCCAGTGGATGATAAACATCTACAACCTAGCAATACAGTAGAAAAGGCAATACAAGAATCACATAACTTTAGAACTTGGGCTTTCTATTTCTTTGACATAAGGATGTTAGACTTGAATAGAATAGATCTGAAACATCAGAAATGCATCACCTGCCGTATGGTGAAAAAATTTCCCAGAGATTTGGACATCTTCTCTGAGTCCACAGTGACAAAACCATTGTGCATCCAGAGACTTATATCACTTTTCTTACATGCAGCACAACTCTGAGCAATTTCATTTTCATGGTGAGGAAACACAAGGTCAATCCCTCCACCATGGATATCAAAAGAGTAACCAAGATGAGCTGCACTCATAGCACTGCATTCAATATGCCACCCAGGTCTTCCAGGACCCCAAGGACTCTCCCAAAATGGCTCTCCTGGCTTTGCAGACTGCAACATAGCATTGAAAACCCATAAAACTAGAAACATACATAAATAATATGTAAAATTATTTTATATTCATCAAGTGGGCTTACGATAAAAAAGCATATTACACAGAAACCTAATTATCTTTACCAAATCCATAAGAACAATCTACCTTCTTGATTGATTATTTTCAATTCCACTCTTAGACAGAGGATGGTAGATATACATTATCATTTTACGTCACATATATTATACCTTCCAAAGAGCAAAATCAGCAGGATTTTTCTTCCTTGAGTCAACAGCAACCCTCTCGCCAGCTCGATTATCTTGAAGATCTCGTCCAGATAACTTCCCATATTCTGGAAATTTTTCAACGTCAAAGTACACATCCCCATCAACAATGTAGGCATATCCATTATGAATAATCTGCCAAAAAGCATGTTAATTGATTAAAGACGAGACCATATGTTATTTCTCAGGCATATTAAGATAAAAGAAGCTGATAATAATGAGAAAGGCATTTCATCATCCAACAACATATCCAAATAAGATTTCTGAGAAGCAGAAAATAGACTTCAGACATGAAATCATCCATAATCTGTCAATCTTTATGTGTTAAATAGTAATACAGCAGAAAATGAACAGCAATGGCACCTGCTCAATCATATTAACGATTTGAGGCATGTGCTCTGAGACTCGTGGCTCCACAGAAGGTGGTAGACAATGAAGGGTTGCCATGTCTTGATTAAACTCTTCACAATAGCGTCGACTCAAACTGATTGGATCCTCTCCTAACTCCTTTGCTCTAGCAATTATCTACAGGATTTGAAAAGCGCAGACTAAGATCCTGTCATGCCAATGTAAAAAGCAGTGGGTACTTCGTATTCGTAGCAAAGGGATATAATTAAATTACAACCTTTTAGAAAAGGTTTCTTTTACAAGCTTCATTGTTATTGGGAAAAACCGTACAAGTAACAAGGTAAATCGATCAGTTGAATCCGAAAAACAAAAGAAAATGGAATACATATGAAAGAAAGCAAGCAAGCATTTGAATAATTCACAACGAGTTCTAAATTCGTGGATAGTAATCAGAAAAGTAAAGTAATTCGTAAAAAATGCCAAAGGAGCATGCGTTTATGGTACGGTAATAGCAACTTTGACTCACCTTGTCATCTACGTCAGTAAAATTGCGAACATAAGTGACTTCAAATTCCATATGCTTAAGATATCTGCCTAATTGTCAAACGAAGTTCGAAAGAAAAACAATCAGTATTTTAAGGTTGAACGTCAAATTTGTTTTAATCTTAAGTTGCAGAGGAATATGACATCGGTAATCGAGATGCTAAGATAATCTGCGGGGAAGTGTTAGAATCCATGTTACCTCTAGTCAGTGGATCTAAACACTCATTTTCATTACTTAAGACAAAAATTACATTACATGTTATTCCATATGGTTTAGACCTGGCTCAGATAACCATAAGCAAACCCCTACCTCTGATCCTCAAAGAACAGGAAGCATAATTTTCTTGGAAAAAGAAGAAAAACAACTCCGCTTTGTTTTCTCGTCAACTAAACAGAGATTAGAATCATTACCACGAGATTATATCGAGTCAAAAGCCACTAGACTTAAGCAGAGAAGGAGAGAAACCTGTAAAGAATGTCAAAATTGATGTAGACGCGAGCATGTCCAATATGGCTAAGATCATAAGCCGTGACTCCGCATACATACATTCCAACTCTTCCTGCCAGTTTAGGTTTCAGCAGCTCTCTCTCTCTACTCATCGTGTTGTAAAACCACAGGTCTGGCGATGGATTCCGAACCCTCTCCCCCTCGGATTTCCCGAAGCTCTGTTCAGTAACCGATGGCTGGGACGACCGCAAAGAACTGGCACTGAAGCAACGAGTAACCGAACACAGTTTCTTCCTCCTGAAAATGCCGGCGGGTCTCAACTGGTTGGTTCTGATTTGAATCGTTCGAGCAGGATAGGGAAGCATCACGAAGAAGGGCCTGTAACATTTCAGAAGAGTACCCATTAACAGGGACGCCGTTGCTTTCTGCAGCCGTCGTTCGTCTCCTTGTTTGGGTCCTCACAAATGACACGTTATCAACAACGGGAGTGTTCACTCGTTCCACAAACTCCAAAGCCCTAAGCATAAACAGTGAGCTTCGGCGGGTTTATATCCATTCGATTCGTTGTTGGGTTATTTCCAGCAAAATAACATAAGCCGGTATCACGTCACGGGCTGCGGTGTGAAAAAAAACCAGTGCTACCGTCGAGTCAGAGCTTATCTAAGTAAATAATATAATGAAATTAATTGGAAAGATTGGATCATGAAGTTCATGATCAAATGTTCATATAAATTGGTCTAATTCAATTTAATCTGAGTTATTTTTTTAAGATAATAATACTTATTATTGTTAGATGCTGAATATCATCTATTTGTATTTAAATTTTAATTTTTTGTGATGTATTTTATATAATTCTAGGTTTTTTTGATATTAAATTTTTCTTATTAGATTAAAATTTTGCTTTTTGTAAAGGTGAAAAAAAATTATTAAAGTCCCTAAACTGATTTAAGTGTTTCAGATGAAACATTCCAGCCCAACTTTTGGCTGATACTGAACAGAAGTAGGCTTCGGATTGTCTTATACGGCCTAAAATCTATACTAAACCAAATTGGGTTGATACTCAACCTAAGGTTGAGTATTATGAGCATGGTTGCAACTGTGAGGAGAGCATCATGCATACACTAAGAGACTGCAAAAGAACGATTGAAGTGTGAAGTGAATTTACTAACCCTAACATGTATATTACTTTCTTTTCTTCAGAAGCGGCTTCCATGGAATGCAACACAACAATTAGGAAATGCTAGATTTCGACGATGGCTGTGGTTGAGGATTTTTGCTCATGTCTACTGGGTAATATGTAAGATTAGGTGTTTCCAGATATTCGAAACCATAAGATCATCCACCAAATAAATCCTCCAACAAAGCATGTTCCATGTTATGAAGGATGCATCTGTTGAAAGGTTTACTCATCAAATTTTCCAAGGAAGCACTATCAGGGATACGCACTGGAGGCTACCACTATGTGGCTTAATCAGACTGAATGTTGATGCCTTAGTTTGAGCGCCAAATCATACTATGTGTGGTGGCCTTATTTGAGATGACCATGGGCAATAGATTATGGGCTTTTAGAGAAAACTTGGAAATGTAACGTTCACAGAGGCAGAGATCTTGGCAATCAAATCTAGTTTGGAGATATGCCAAACTTTGCATCTTCAGGAAATTCAAGTCTTTTTTGATTCATTGGAAGCAATCAATATACTGCTAAGGGATAGTAGGCCTAATTATCATCTGCACCATGAGTGAAAAGAAACTTGTAATCTACTATATGACAATTAGAATGTAGAGTTATACTACGTCAATAGAAAATTTTGAGGTGTGCAAATATTTTAGCACGGGAAGCTCATATAGGGAACTCGCAAATGTGTATTCTCCTTGAGCTTCCAACACGTTGCAAGGATGACTTTCTCCTAAACCAATCTTTTGTAGAGGTTATAACCCTCAATCTATCTGGTACTTTTCACTTTCAAGCTAAGCTTACCCTTATATTTAAAAAAAAAACAAAAAGCACTGGCATGGGGGAAAGTTAATTTGTATGGATGTTAACTTCTATGAAAATACGCTGATAACAAAAAGAATTTTTTTAACAAGTGAGAACATCACAACTATTGAGATGTTTGACACAAAAAAAAAAAAAAAACAAAGAAAAGAAAAGAAAAGACAAATTCACAAATAAAATATATATTTAATCTTTTAAATTTACGTTAAGTTTTAGAATTTAAAATTAGAATTGTGATTCTATAGTTAAATAATAATAAAACATAATTAGAATTTAAAATATACAAAAAATTATTATATTAAATAATTAAAATTTAAACCATTTAAATTCAAGTATATTCTGTTTAAAAAAGTTAATGACGTTAAAATAAAATGATTAAAAATATATTTTTTAAATTTAAGAGTTTAAAATAGAATTTGATATCAATTTAAAAGACTAAAAATATATTTTAACCAAAATTAATTTATGAAAGTATTTACATATATGGCATAGAATTGTATTAGCAGCGTGATTTGCATGAGGGAAATAAACAGAATGGATTCCTACCCGATTTATAAAAATAATATATATAATTTATATTATACATAAGATTCAAATATATAGGCATAGATCTATAACATTAAAAAAATACGAAATGAACAAGTCTAAAAAATGGAAGTGAACCAAATATTAACGGGGCCGCCATATAACATTAATGTTTAGGGGTACTGAAGTCAAGAGTTTTCTCTTTGCCTATGGGCAGATGGTTTAACGTGCCATAAGTAAAGGGCAAAAAATAACATCCGGAAGTATCAAGTGAGCTCCAAAAAACAACAGAGCTGCCATCCTCTACAATGACTATGGTCCATCAAGCTGTAGCTCTATCCTCTCACTGTCTCTGTAGCGACCAAAGAATTATCACGTCACTGGATTTTGATGCATCTCAAAAGACTGTACACAATCTTCCGCAGGTCACACTGATATTCAGACATGGGATTTTAAATTCACTACAAGAGTTCACACTAGCCGTTCTCCTCCCATCAAGCCAAGGAACAAACCTTGTCTGTAAAACGAAAACCAGTAGTTAGACAATTTGCTTCATGATTAGCCAAATTGAGAATCTTACCAACTCTAAACTCATGTTAATTCTTTTTTTCCTCTCCTTTCCAACAAGAAAATGACAGCCACAGAAATTTCACCTTGTCTGATGCTACTGCAACAAAGGCGACTGTCATCTATATACGTTGCCTGGACACCCATCATCCATGAGCCCACTGATGTATCATCATGAGCGTAAGTCTTCAGAGAAACACTACATATAACAGAAATGAATCAGTCTGCAATTCGGAAGGAGTAAAATCTGGAAGGTATTTTGCTTCGTACAGTTGGATGTATCCACTATCATTAAAAACTGGCTAAATTAGCATCTCATAAGTTAAAAAGGAATAATTTTTTTCATCTGTAAGTTAGCAAAAAAACAAAAACATCACGAATGTAGACGAGGAGAGGCCTTTTCTGTATGGGAAGTCAAGGAAACGCCTAACTAATAGGTGCATGTTCTCAGGCTTAACCCGTCCCCAGCCCTCAACCTTGAGGCAAGCCCTCCTGACCATGACTACAAATAAGAGACTCCTCACTCCAAGATGAGAATGACTATTTGCAGAGTCACCATTCTGCAAGTTTGAAGCTAATGATAAGTTATAACTGCACCCGGGCTAATAGCACCCATTACAGCGTGAAGTAGTATTTCTTAGAATGGACACACAAGTAATTCAATGGCTTGGTACATTCAGTTAAAATCCCCCTCCACAGTGCCCACCATTCAAGTTCCCCGAACAAGGCACCCTGATGATGTTATTTTAACTGTATAAGCTATGCCAAACACAATTCTCCCCGGTCGGTTTCAAAATTTCCAGTAAACCAGATCTTCCAAGTATGCAATAGACAGAAAACTAACCTGTTTATGTTAATATACCGAGCCAAATTCTTCGAAAGTATAAAAAGTGTACCAGCTGCATGTCGGAAGTACCTAAAAGATAAAAAGCTCAGGATTTATATATTAGGAATAACTCAGTGTCAACAAAAATGTATATATGTTAGAAGAGTTAAAGGCAAATAGCAGTCCAAACACCATTAGTAACAATATAATTAAGTAAAAAGGAAACATGAAGAACCAAATCATCACAAATGTGCTGAATACCACAAGAGACAATTGCACAGACCAAAGACCTCTCCCTACGCTACTTTGGGTAAGAAGTCAAGCATAGTACAAATAGAATGTTAATAAAAGTAACATCTACGATGTGTTAAGAGTATATTGAATTATTGATAATGCTCATTAGCTGATGTATTCCTACAGACTAAAAAATAGTGAAAAGAGATAAAAGTCTGTGCCAAAGAAGAAAAAGTGTGAGATACAATTCCAAAAGCCAGATAATTTGGGGTGCAAACATTGAAGACAATCTGTGCCAATAAAATAAATAACAAATATAAAGGAAAGTTTCATATAATCTTTCCATCCAAAAGGTAGGCCACTTACGTTTTCTCATCCCCAAATTTCCACCATTCAGGTTCATACCATGGCTTCCCCCTGAAAATCAATGGAGAAGATACTTATAAGTAGAACTGGAAAGCTCTCAGTTGAACTATCTTAATTAAAGGATAGATCTTGCAATAGTTTCATAATGGTACGTTAATGCAACTGTAAAGAAGGAGAAAGTGACAAAAGCTACCAAGAAAAAAATTAAGTAGGCTGAACATTCTTGGAAAATAGAATTTAAAACTGAAAAAAAAAAAAAAAAATTCAACATAACAGAAAGATAAAATAGAGAATGTACTCTTCTGTTACAACGTCTCCTGACTTCATGCATCCAATATATGCCCCGTCTTGACCGCGACGACGATCAAGAACTCCAATTAAAGCCTCTGTTAAACCAGAAAACAGCAATAAGAATGCCTTCATTGGTTTTAATGAACATAAGCACATGATTAGATGTAAACAAGATCTACTAAGCAAAGATATTAAAATTTAAAGGGTCTTATACCCAGATCGAGGTTGATATTGTCATCAACTTTCACATAAAAGTCAGCATCCCATTTCTGAACAGCAGCACTGAAGAAGAATTTTACCTTTTTAGGCAATTCCTCTTGAGCTTCTTCATGACCTTCCTGGTACATTAACAAAAACAGTCAAGCTCTAGACTGAACACCAAAAGAGCATCAATCAATATATTTTGTCAAATGAATCAAATAGAGGGTGACAATTGGAGGCTAATTCAATTCAAGTGATAAGGATGCGGAGGGGTGTAGGTGAAGGTCCAAGATTCAAACCCTCCTAATGCTACCAAAAAAAAAAAAAAGAGCATTAATTAATATGAACTCATAAGGGTTAAAAGCTAATCTTTGCACTAGGCATACATGGGCGCGTGAGCACACAGTACCTGCTTGCAAATAAATGTAAAAGCCTAACAATGATCTAATTTCTATAAATTCAAGAAGCTCTCCGCACACATGTCAACATAGAAGAAGATTGAGGCATTCACTATTTAAATTACAGCAACATGGCAACTGGATTGCTTACAAGAATTAAGAAATCCTTTGTCAAACTGTGTTCCTCATCAATATGGCGATCTAAGCTATCACCTCGGTTAGCGCTGCCAATAACAATTAAATCATAAGAGAAGTTGGACTGACCACCATTTATAGCAAATAATTAATATCAAAAAAAAAAAATCAAGAAGGTAATGTAACGGCTGAAGAGGATAGGTACGAGGAGAAACCTCCGACCAATTACAAAGCGTATGACCACTCCTCTTTCTTCAAGTTCTTTTAAGGCATCACCTGAAAAAATGAGAATTTGTCAATGCTATATAATGAAGCCTGTAGCACAAAGATATGATCTACATAATGTTAAAACCCATACTACAAGTTGGAAAGTATAACAATAATAAACAGATAAAGAAAGACCTCTGGGCATCCAAGACCCTCTGAACTTCTTTCTTTGCAAATGACTCCCAAATCCAGTATAAACTCCGATGACAGCAAGAAGCCTCTTGTCAGAAGTGCTACTTTGAGCTGGATGGCCTTTGAGATACCCTTGGCTCTTTGCCAATGTAAGTTCCATCTCAGCTTCAACAATCCTCCTCTCTAGGTCCCTGATAATTAGACAGATGTCATAGATATTGACAAAGACTAATCCAAGGAAAGGGAGGATAAAACAGGTTAACTTCACCTGCATCCGAGGACCATTAGTTTATCTTCAACTGTAAGAACCTTGGGCCTCTGGCAACGGAATCAAAGTCATTTACGGTCAGAAGGTTGCATGAATCAAACAATTTGAACAAGAAAAACCGGGGGGGGGGGAATTCTTCTGCTTAGGTAAGAGCCTTTCACAACTTCTTTGCTTCGTAGAAACCAATAAGCGCCTAAAAACCTAAGGCAGAGACTTGAAACTAAGTAAAACCTGGGCTGAGTTCTTCTGCAGAAGACTGGTAAGTAAATTTCGGTTTTCTGCGTCTTGCCATAACCTATGATTCCAAAAAATTAAAACTCGTTAGAATGCATACAATCTGATAGCAAGTAATTTATGTTCAGAAGTCTGAAATTAACGACGAAAATTGAGAAATTACGAAGATAAAGACCGCCGCATCATTGCGCTAAAATAGGGCCACAAAATCGAGTCCAGATGCAATTTCCACAATCTGGCTGATGCTTTTTAATTTAAAAAACTCGGAATTGTATAAAAATCCGCAGAACTCGAGTCCAAGAAAGATGAAGAAAAATACAAAGGTAGAAATCTCCAACTCCAGATATCGCAAAAGAGATCTCAGAATAACCATATTGGTTAAATCGACAGAAATGCGATCAGCACTAAACGAAAATTCAGCTTCAATCATTGTAGGAAAATCAAGTGTAGAACCGAAAATTCACAGAAAGGGAAGCATACCGGCCAGCGACGTAAAGCCAAGCAACGCAAGAGAAGAAGGCCATCACGAGCGACGGCTTTGAGGTCTGAGGAGACTTTGATCTCCCTCGCCTATCGGCTTTCGATGAGGTGGTCGGCAAAGTCTCCATATTGAGCAAATGGATTCGAATTCACTGCTCGCTTCAAACAGTACTTCAGCGTTTTTGGTTCTGATTCATGCCAATTTCAAGGTGGTAATATGCACGACTCACGCGTAGGAAAGGCGAAACGGAATGATTTACCCCGTAACTGATACTCTGAATCTGATGAACTAGTAGTACCTTGCCGGTCCCTGCTCGTTTCCTTCTTTTTCCCTCCCCTTTTCAACCAATATTAATAGGGTAGAGAAAAACAGGCACCCGAACCAAAAAAATTCAATATTTTACCTTTCTAGAAAAGAAATTAGCAAACAACTAATAATTAAGGAGTGATCAAGAAAATCAATGCAAGAGATGGAATATTAATTATTAAATGATGATAGTCGTGAAGACAAAATTCATATCAATATCTGCATATTTGGAAAAGTTTAAATCGAATGCAATGAATGACATCGTTAGATTTTTGTTTCCTCTTACCAGAAACAGAGGATCATATCGCAAATTTTAATCTGTGCTTAGATCTGGAAACCTTGAGCTTTTATTATGGCATATGGGTTATCCATCTTTACTTTTCTATGCTAAAAAACAGGTGAAAAATACATCTTTAGTTTGCTTTTCCACATCATGGATGGGAAGTATCATTTTTAATATTCCAGGAGCAATTAGTAACCATCTAAAATCAATTCTAAAAATATTTTCATACAAATCGGGATAAAACTATTTTACATATTTACATTAACTTGTGTAAAATCACTTAAAAAAATTAATCCATACCTAAGTATGGAAGGGAAATGATGAAAAATAGGTGTGTATAATATTTACATATATAATACTATTTTTTGGCCAAAAATCAGTCATATTTAGGGTTTATGAATACAGTTCCACTTTTAAATTCTCCCTACTCCATCGCCAATATGGATGCATGTGATTTTGATGATAATGAATCATAAAGAGCCTATTTGAATAAACAGTTTATAAGATAAATATAAGAGAGTAGTTTTGTCTCCAATTTATATGAATGTATCTCTTCAATGTGATGTTAATTAGGCTTAGAATGGTTTCAATAAAATGTGACCCAGATGCCGACAAATAAGAACAAAACACTTTGTAATCAAATATAGGTGAAAGCATATAAAGAAATTTAGTTTAGGCGTTTGTTGATTGGTTCTAGACCCCAAGAACCAATCAAAAGTCACTCCAAATCAGAAATTACATGCCTACCCAACTGGAGGTTAGGAATATGATTCCCAGATGGGCCAGAACATCTAACGTTCTGATCCAATGAAACCTTAATATGGTAGCGTTGCTTACGTCTCTATTTCTACCATCTTACCTATCAAAAGCTCACGCTTGAACAAGACATGCTAACTGGTGCTGTAACTTGTTTCCCTTGAGCAGGAGAGGAACAGAAGTATGCATTTCATAATTAAACAAATCATCTTGGGGTGACTTCCGTTATAGTAGATCTATAGTGTTTACCATATGTAGTTTATTAAACAGAACATCAATTAGCTACGTATTTAGTTTTAATTTTTGTCTGAATATTTTATGATGGCTCCCCGTAAAGTCTCTATTCGGCTCATACTTGACTCTTAAGCTTTCCAACGGATTTAGATCCCAACCACTTCAATAACTGCTACGAAAGAGCTTTTGAGGAAGATTAGGTGGGAGAAGTATATTTAGGTTTTAGCACCCATAACATATTTTATATATAACCAAAACCTATGGAAAATTAAAGTTCCCTAGAAATTTTATTTCGTGGTTAATTTTTTTTTCTTTTTTAAA
>QFDD01115104.1:0-21190 GCA_006871305.1 Vachellia collinsii
CTTCCTCAAGTTGATCTGCCACCTTATGGGAATGCATGGTTTTGCTTCCAGAACTACCCATCTTCTTCTTCTTTCTTTCTTTCGGTTTTGTTTGAAACGCAATGCTTTATGAACTGCGATGATCGAGGTTGATTTGTGGAGAGGGAAGCTTGGTTTTGCATGCTTATATAGTACAAAACCCTGACCTCGTCCGTTATCGTGCATGGTCAAACTGTTGAAACTCTGTTTGAAAAGTAGTCGACTTCTGACCAAATCATGCTGACTGAGTCAACTGTTCTGACCGTTAGATTTCGAACTCCATTGCATTTCTAGGGCACGGAAAAAAATGTTTCGTAAATTCACATCAATATTAAAATAATTTTCTCCTATTTTTCAATTGTTTGAGGCCTTTTGTTCATTTTTGATAATTAAATTTGGCTAACCATTCCTTGTTTTTAATGGAGACATAATTCAGTAATTATTTAAAATTCGTTTTTGTGGTAATTTTCTCATTTTTATCTCAATTAAGCCTCAAATATAGTGCAGATAATTATTCTCTACCTTCATATGCTTTCGGAGACTTTTCTCATAATTCTGAGCATACTTTTTCAAATTACCTTACATACTTAGAATTTTCAGAAATTTCATTGTGACTAAACTTGTGAAGGTATATGGACAATTTTGCCTTTAACTATGTCTGTAGCATTGATTGATTCGAAAAGGTTGAATGTTAGAATGGTTTTATCCTTTAAGACTGTTAGGTTTTACATTCTACGTATGCACGATGGTCCGTGGGAGGCTAGCTACTACTTAGTTGGACTGTTAGATTTAACTGTAGGAGCTGGGTGGCCGCCTTGGTTCGTTAATTTTGTCGTATCGTTGCATGCAATATCAGCAAGCTTGTTTTGACTAAGACAATACAATTAATCCATTTATCGTTCCAATATTTATCTTGCCATGTTCTAAATGAGAGTAACTTGAGAAAAATGCGAACTTATCATTATTTGACAATTCAAGTTAAAAGCGTGAGTTGATAATAACGGTAAAGATGACTAAGAACGACATGTTGGATTAAAATATTGAGAACGACATGTTGGATTAAAATATTGATGTGGATTGTGACGTGGAGCTTGAATAACATGTAGGATTAAAATCATGTGAAGTATTTAATCCGCCTTGGTTGGTTAATTTTGTCGTTTCGCTGCAATATCAGCGTTTTGACTAAGACAATTCAAAGAATCCATTAATCGTTCCAATATTTATCTTGCCATGTTCTAAATGAGTAACTTGTTGAGCAAAATGCCAACTTATAATTAGTTGACAATTCAAATTAAAAGAGTGTGAGTTGATAATAACGGTAAAGATGACTAAGAACGACATGTTGGATTAAAATCATGTGAAGGGTCATGTTGTAATTGGCCAGGAGCACAGGTGATGTGGTGCTATGGTAGCATGCAAGAGTTTCTCTAAATTGAGATAATTCGCATCATTCATTTTGCCTGTATTTAAAAAATAATAAACAATATTGATAAAGAAGATAGAACAGAGCACGAGGGAAGGCCTTGTTTGGGTTCTTTCATCATTCATTTACCTGTATTTGCCGATATCTTTGTTTATTATATCTCTTTGGTTTTATTCTTTTAATTTATTTAACAGTAAATATTTAAGTGCAAGAATAAATAAGGGAAAATTAGAGTCAAGGATTTGGAATAAATGATATTTATTTAGAAGGATAATAAAAGTTGTAATTACTTGTAAGGATAAAAAATAAAAAAAAAATAAAAAATACTGAATTACCCGTTACAAAATTTCTACTTTACTTCCTACATGCTCTATCGCATTATATTTTTAAAACTGATATAAAATTTCAGTTTCATTAAATTAATAAAAAAATTTCTCAATCTTTGCAAGTTTCACGTATATATATGGACAAAATTATACTTTGTTCAGTTTTTTTCAAAAGTATATACTTTTTTAAAAATTAAACACATAATTTAATTAAAAATAAAATTATATAGTTTTAGGGGTGAGCAAATTCAAACCAAAACCGAGAACTGAACCGAACCAAACTTAATTCAGATTTTTTGATCAATTAATTTGATTTTTTCAGTGTTCAGTTTTTGGTTCGGTGGTTTAAAAAAAATTTCACTTTTAACTGAATAGCCGAAAAGAATCATAAAAATAAAAAAAAATGTTGTTTTTACTTTCACTATTTATCATCTTTGTATCATTGTATTTTAGTTATATTTTTGTTTTTGACTAATTTATTCTTGTTTTATTTATAGTTTGAAGCCAAGAGGTGGCATTCAGGGAGCAAGGCATATTAATTTTTGGATCTTTTTGTTATGTTTTATTTGAATCATCTAATTTCAATTCAAAACTATTTAGCTTATATTTTATGCGGTTATGCCAGGCTTGAGTGACAAGGGTTTAAATATGTTAATTAAATTATGATGCTACTGCTACAGGCCTATAACATTGTTTAATACTCTATGTGCACTTTTTTTTTTTGCACAAATTTGTGTACTTTACTACTTTGTACTAAGTGTTTTTTGTTTCAATTTTCTTTGAGCTTTGGTTTATATTACATTGATGATTTGCCAAAAAAAGTCCAAAATAGGCCTAATAACCGAGATAAAACTAAACCGAAATAATTCAGTTATTTGGGTTTGCTTAATTATTTTAATTGGTTTCAGTTCGGTTTTTATTTTACATAAATTTAGTTTTTTGGTTTTTCCCAAAAACTGAATGCTTACCCTATATAATTTTATAAAATTCAATATATTTTATAACTTATCATATAGTTTAAAAACAATTGTATAGTTCTGAAGTTTTATGAGTCTAGAAAATAAAATTAAAATTTAGTCATTTTAAAATAATTCAAAAAACTTTTATATCATTTATTCTTATTTTATAAGAAATTTATGTGAGTTAAAAAATGCATGTAATGTTGATAATATTTAAAAAATTAGATACTCTATTATACTATGAAAAGATATAAAAGAAATATAGTTTTTCTGTGAAAAGATTTTAATTGATATCACTGTTGATAATTTAAATCAAACAACTCTATGTTATATTAATTAATTAAATGATATATTGATTAGATGAATATGAAACTTGGTGAACAATAAAAATTAACAAAAAGAGACACTACCATGTTGCATGTGAATTATTGGTAGTTTTAATTTTAGTTATTTTTTAATTTAAATGTAGTAGCTAATATAAAAGGTTTTATTTATGGGAAATTTTGTCGTTTTGTATTTATATTTTGAGGTGTTATCCTTTTAAGTAATTACAATTTTAATGATCATTTACAATAAATATTATTTTCTCTTAGTTCTCTATTTTAATTTTCCCAATAATAAATATAGAATCCATATTTCAATATTAAAGTGCACTAAATTCATGATCAAATGTGAAAAGTACTCCGATATGATCTTCAATATGAATTTCATTGTAGAAGTTTGTGATCCTAAAGATAGGTCACTTTGCATGAGTTTTTAGAGAATCTCTTACTTTTCTCCAAAAATGCACTTCTGTCACTTTGCATGAGTTTTTAGAGAATCTCTTACTTTTCTCCAAAAATGCCCTTATGTAGAGTGTAAAAAAGAGGAGTATTGTGTTACAAAATGAACTAACTAAAATGGCCATTACACAAATCAGATAATTTTTTTTTGGTAAAGTAGCGTCCATCACCCTAATGTTATTTCTCAAATGCATCCACCACCTTAATATTTTTTTTTGTTGGTGCAATTTGATCATTCATCTTTTTAATTTGGTGCAATTTCATACCTCCCCTTAATTTTTAACCAATTCTTTTAGGGAAAATTATATTTTTATCCCAAACTTTTAACTTACTTATAATTTGGTCCCTGAAACTAATAAAAAATGAACTTCCAAGTACCCTCAACAAGTTTTCATGAAGATTATTAAGTTTATTTACAATAATTCATCAATTTAAAGTAAAAAAGATCACATATTCTTTCAGGGCTAATTTAGGGTCAAAGAAATGAAACATTTTTATTATATTAGAATTTCATGGAAATAACCTTTATAGTTCAATTTATTAGTTTGAAGGACAAAATTATAAATAAGTTAAAAGTTGGGGACAAAAAGATAATTTCTCTAAAAGAATTGGCTGAAAATTAAGGGGAGGATGAAATTGTACTAAATTAAAAAGATTAGGAACAAAATTGCACCCAAAAAAAAAATTAAGGTGTTGGATGCACCTGAAAAATAACATTAGGGTGATGGACGCTACTTTACCCTTTTTTTTATATTCTTAGTCAACCTCCTCTTTTTGATAAAGAGGCCAAAGTTCATAGAAAAAAACATTAATATTTGTAAGGAGTTGACCTATAATCTAAGTACCTTAACAAACGTTCTTTAAATTTGGAGGACATTGGCCCTTAGTGAGCCCCAGCCACTCAACTCATTTAAACTTCTCATTCTCCAACATAGAAAAGGAGGTTGATGTTGATGAAGAAAATTATAATAGTATAAGTTCAAATCTCACCATACATGTAAAGGCTTTGTTGACGGACAATTTGTAAGTACCTTAACAAACATTCTTTAAGCCTAGAGGTATGTCTTAACATTGACGCTTAATGAGCTCCAGTCACACAACTCATTTAAACTTCTCATTCTCCAGCATAGAAAAGGAGGTTGATGTTGATGAAGAAAATTATATATATATATATATATATTTGCCTTTTCAATTGTACCTTCTCCTATTAATGGATTAAAGTTAGAATTAAAAAAAAAAAAACATACCTGTACTGTGATTCGATTATCAACGTTTATCTGTTTTGCATTTGAGGTTACTTTTTTTTTTTGATCAACTATTTGAGGTTACTTGTTTCCTTATGATGTTCTGTTGTTCAAGGAGCAAAATACAAGACAAGACATGATGGCATTATTGTAATTATATGCGATCATAATGGCTAAACTGGATTTCCACACCAAATCAAATCCTATTTAAACCCAACCATTTTGTTACATGAAGGTAATCAAAGGCAAGTAACTGACCATGAAAGCCCTGAGACCATAGGATCTCTCCCTTCTTCTCCTCCTCCTCGTCGTCACAGCCACATTCCAACTTCTCCCTCCATCATCTGCTGCCACCGTCAGGACCAAAGCCCCTGCCTACTCAGATTTCATCCGGTTGGTTTGCAACGATACTAGCGAGGATGCTGACCTCTGTTACTCCACCATCTCTCCCCACGCCAATGTCATCAAGCAAAACGCTAGCACACTGTCTTGCGTCGGCCTCGCTGTGGCTCAGTAGGGTTCCGCTGTGTGGCCACCTCTATCTCCAGTCTATCCCGCGAAGACAAGGGCAGCACCGTGAATGCCATCAGCGACCGCGTTCCCTATTTTGGGGAGGCCAGAGATATAATAAGTGACTCACTGGCTCAGCTACGACAGTTAGCGACCAGCAAAGGCAGTGATTTCAAGTCGGTGATTTTCTTGGCGATGACGGAGATCAGCAGGGCGGGGACTTGCAAGACTACGTGTATGGAGGAGATCGTGGAGGAACCCGAAAGTTCGGTGAAAAACAAGGTGATAGACACTACCACAAAAGGCCAAATAGATGTTGGCCAAATAGAACATTAAACATTAGCTAAACGAGTGATGTCTAATCAAGTGACATTGTTTCTTAGCTAATAAGTTGTTGGTTAATGGCGTGATATTAGATTCAAAATATTATGGTATATGTGGATGATGGATGTGTAGTATATATCGTCCGCTATTAACAAATAACGGATGACTATACATTTATAGTCATCAACTATTACAAACTAACCGTGTAACACCTTCCTTAGCTTATTTTATTTTATTTTAGAGACCAATTATGAACTACTTTAAGGCCTTCCAATTTTTACAATTAGTTAAACAAGTGAAATTTTAAAACTTTATATAAATTACTGTTCATTTGGTAAATTTCAGATTTTTGGCCAACTTTAAAAATTCATAACTAATTCTAGAAAACTCAAAATTAAGTGGTTCAAGTCCCTAAATGAAGATTGTTGAGTTCCCTATAGGAGAAAAATATCCATTTGTCCAATTGTTTGACCAATTAATACAACTTATTACGTGAATAAATATTGTTCATTTGGTCATTTTCCTTTTTCCAGATTTTTCCTCCAACTTTGGACCATTATAACTTTTTGTACAGAACTCCAAATTTAGCAAATTTAGACTCATTTTAAATCTTGCCATGCGAATATTTAACTGGAAAATTTCAAGTCATTTGAACTTGATTTGCTTAGATTCCTCACTACCTCAACTTAAGTCATTATTAAGGGTATTGGACCCCTTTGACATTTCTTTAGCATGTTTATTTATTTCCTCTCTATGCATTTATCATCATGGTATAATGAGCTAGCATACTTTATATGTCTACACAACACATATTATATATTTATCACTGTAGGGGTTTAGCATACATTTATCCAAAATTTAACATAATTCAATAATCATACATATGCACCCCTTTCTTTTCAAAAGTAAAAGCCAGCCACCTAAGCTTTCAATCTCTTTACTTGCACTTCTTGGACTTGACCTAAAAGGGGTTGTTTTTGGAAGAATGAGATTCATGGAATCTCAATAGCAAATAATTCTAACTATCACATCAACATGCACAATTATTATTGTGCAATAATACAAGCCATGAATTTAAACATGCATTACTAACCTTAAGTGCCATACATTCACACTTTGCCAAGGCATATCATCATCATCATCAAGCATCAAGAAACAATTTGCATGTTCATTAACACTTAGATAACATTAACATGACAATTACACAATTAACAATTAATGGCAATGTAAATGTAAAAGTTAGAGAATTTGCTACCTTTATTCTTTAGCTTTTCCTTGACTTTGGACTTAAACTTATAAATTTCCTTCTTACTTGTCACAATCTTTCCTTGGCAATTTTACTTCCTACAAATAATATAATGCAATTGGCATTAATAATAAGCCATAAACTATGCATTATAACATTCAAAACCTCGCTAAAATCTCTCTTGAACTTTAAAAGTCCTAAAACCCTTAACTTTGCCAAAATTAAATCAAATGCTTCCAAAATTGTTTCCTCATTTATACCCTACACAATTTTGCCTTCTAAATCCATTGGAAGCATCAAAATCACCAAAATCACTCTTTTTCTATCACTTCCCTTGCAGCACGAAATTTTTCCAAAAATTGGGGTAAATGTGATTTTTCAACTTCTACCTTCACATACATGCATAATCACATTCCTTGATCATTTTCCCATCATTAAACATCACAAAATCATTCCTTCCCTTGAATGAACAGTGACAACCAGCAGCCATGAATAGTGACTTCATGGCGAAATTCCCATACAAGATCAAATCAACTCAAACAAACTACCAATAGGTTCCAAATCATGCAACTATTTCATCTAAATCTCACTCCTTCTCATTTCTCTCTCTCTAAAACCTAACTTTGCAGCAGCCAAATACTCCATATTCAACCAAATAAAACCAAACAAATGGAAGAGGAGTGGTAGAAATCATGAAATATAAGGGATTTCATGCATGGATCCACTCTTACCTTGAAGTTTAGGGTTGGAATTTCTCCTTCCCTTCCTCTTCTTCACCTCACGACCTCTCTCTCTGTTCTTGCTGTTTTCTGCACTAAAATGGGCTGTTTGGAGGCCATAGAATACTTAATTTTAAAGTTATAACATATGTTATTAGTGTGGGACCCACTTGGACTGATAAAGTAACTTTATACTGATATCTTCTACCACTTGTCTATGATATTTTGTCTCTCTTTTTCCCTTGAAATATGGCTATTACAAGTGGCAAATTCATGGCCCCACAACTTTCTTTACAAGAACTTTAAATTCCATAAGATTACTTTACGATATCGGAAATACTTTTCAGCAAACCCCTGATCACTTGACTAGTTTAGAGTCACTAAATATTCCAAAAATTCATATGATACTTCCATGATTTTTATTTCCTCATTTTGCTTCTAGAATGTTTTTAATTAATTTTTGAAGAAAACCCAATGTCGAGGGTTTTTGGGGCCTTTTCTTTCCGATAGGGAAATCTGCTTCTAACTTTCTCTTGAGAACAATTTTATAAAATACTAGAATTTTTGAGCTATTTTTCCTTGATATGAGATCATATATCTGAGACCTTAATATATTTTAAATAATTATTTTTGACTAATTATTTATTAAACAGCAAAAATTAAATGACCTTTAAAATTCCCGCGAAGGTTATTTTGGTTATTTGAGCTCTAACCAGGCCTCAATTACTAATCAATGAATTTTTCTCTATCCAATGGTGTCCTAAAAATTTTTCTGATGTTTTGGTCAAATTTTGACCAAAATACCTTTGGACTTGCACTTATTTACCAAATTGCCCTTAAATTCCTTAAATGGTGATTTGGTCCCTCGAATTTCAAAATTTCACTTGGGTCCCTATTTCAAATATCACCTTGGCTCCTTAAATTCACCAAAAGACATTTTGATTTCTTACTTTTTCAAAATGACCACTTTGCCTTTACCTTTTATACGCTTGACAGAATGGCATTTTTACTCTTCCTTTCCTTTCCTTTCCTTTCGTCCTCTGAACCTTTGACTAATCTTTAGCTACTCATTTAGGCGTTATATTCAGTTATCGAAAACCTGGATATTACAAACTGTTACCTAATGTTCACCTTAACATTAATTATTTTTGTAGTTGATATCAAATGTTGTTTCCCATATTAGTTTTTGTGTAATAAACGGCGGTTATTTACTTGTAACCAATTACTTAAGTGTGCTCTAAAGTTAGTAATTATTACAGTTTTGAAAATGATATCATAGACATCGGATACCGACATCTAGTTTGACATTATTTATTTTATAGTCGTCCATTATAGTGATAACTAATGTGATTAGTTTTAGACGCATCGTTTATGTTAAATAATTAACTTCTATTATACTTTTTTTAAATACACTACTAATTTAGATTTTTTAGTCTACCTGCAAATGATATAATGCTTATTTAACACCATTTTAAAGGAACAATTAAGTCATTTCTTTTTCATCATTTCATCAAACTCAAAGCTGAAAACAAAACCTAAGAGTTGAAATTATAAAGTTTATACTCTTTCAGTACTATTAATACAAGTCACTTCCAAATAATCTTTTCTCTCAATATTTTCCGCATTTAAAAAAATAGGGAGAACGGTATTTACCAATGATCAAAATGCCATCTGGACAAATCGGTAGCTTCCTCCAAAACCGACTTCCATTTCTGAACCCCCTTCGGCTCCGAAGCTCTGTTGATGAGCAAGCATTGCTTTTTCATACTTACTTTTCTGATGCCGAACAACCGTTGGTTTTATTTTACAGAAGATCGGCAAAACCACTTGCTTCCTCCTCCTCCTCCCACTTCATAATGTTGACGATTTCATCAAGACAATAAGCAGAAGAAGCATAAATCTCAGACAGCACAAGAATAGAAACCTTAGATTTTTCTATTGCTCTAAGAGGATCGTCATCAGGTGATGCAAGAACTTGTTCCCTTTCCCTCAGTTTCTTGGGGTCGATGAAGGTTTTGTCGATTCCCTTCTGGCGCAAAGCATCGCGAAGAGTAGTGGTGGTGAATGTTGATTCGCATGTGAAATTCAGGAAAACTTTGTAGTTATTGGAAGTTGATCCGCCGAAGGAGGATATATCCAGAAGATGAGGGCTCTTGACTTAGAATCATCATAACCAAGAGAAAAGAGTAGTTGGACTTGGAAGGATGTGATCCAATTCAAATATATACTCATTCTGTGCTATTTATAAATCAATTCTATCATATTTCACTAAGCAGGAAAAACCAATCACATTATGTAACATTCTGAAATTTTGGTTAGATTTTATAAGATAGAAATGAGGTATTGAGAAGCTATTAGAAAATAAAGATGTTTTATGAATAAATTATTGGGTCAAATTCTAATTGTTGAGAATTTATTCCTACTTTTTGGAGAATTTAAGGAAAATAGATAAGATAAATATTACCCAAATATTTAATGAAAGAATGATTTTACAAGTAAAGATCAAAATTTAGGAGAAAGCTATTTTATGCGAACAAAGGAATTACTATTGAATGTCAGGATATTTAAAAAAAGAAAAGAAAAGGGACTAGAATGCCAAAAAAGGAAATGCGGGGGGCAAAATGATAATTTTGACTTCCACACCCATTAGATCCCTTTCGGCATCATCATCTTCATCACCATTTCTTCTTCTTCGTCCAGAGAGCGAGAGAGCCGAGCGAGGTTGGCTGAGCTAGTTTTTACCGGAGAGAAGGCCACTTGCTCAAGCAAGCAAGGATTCGTGGTCAGGTAAGCCTCCTAGACCTTCCTATACTAAATCTCTGTCACTTGAGTTTAAAGGGGAGTGACCGAAACTTGATTTTTGAGGAAGAAATAACCGCTTGAGCCACCATATGTACAAGATTAAAACTCCCTTGAACCCATTTGAGCTTTGCATGTGGTTGATTGGGTTTGTTTTGGGATAAACGAATCTGTCCTTGCTAATTAGAGAGAGAAGATGAAGGACGAAATGGGTTAGATAATAGGAACTATGTTCAGCAAATGGTACAAGACTCGTAGTAGCTAAAACAATCACACGCATGTTGATTTTTCATGATCTAGAAAGCATTTCTAAATCTTCTAAGTTAATTATCATTGTATTACATTTTATATCTTTAATAAAGTACATTGTATTACATTTTATATTTTTAATTTAATTATCACATTTTAAGCATAATTTCATTAATGAAAGCTTATCAGAATTATTTAATCTTCTAAGTTATATTACAAAGGGTAAGGTTTGAGGATTTTATTTCATATTATTTATTGTTCTACATGTATTGTTCATATTGAATATTTGAGTGTGTAAATTGAAAGAAAAGCTTTTGGGAATCTTGATTATTGCATCTTAAAATATTTAAATGTTAATGTGATTATTGCATAGAGATGGGGAAAATAAAAGCCATTTAGATGATTTATACTCTATGCATGTTTGAAAATGATTTTGAGATATTATTTGTAAACTTTTATGTTGGGATCTTTGCTACAAATTATTCCAAAATAGTTTTATTATTAAAGATGGTTTGGAAATTGATCCCTCACATGCTTGAGAATGTTTTTTAGGAGGACTGAATACAAAACATTGGTTACTATTAGCAGTACTGTTAGCTCTTGGCTGTCATAGTTAATTTCAAACTCGTTTGGTATTCATAGATGTTAACTCACTTTTTATTCTTGGGTGTTGTACTTACACTTGTTTCATGGCTTCAAGCCGTGCTTGATTACTTACCCTCATGGATTGTGTATTCGCACTTGTTTTCATGGCCTTGGGCTGTGTTTGCTTATTTACCCTCGTGGAATGTGTATCCATACTTGTTACTTCATTCAATTGAAGTTCTACAGAAATATCAGTTTTGAGAATTTTCTTTTTAAATCAATTTTGTCAAACAAAGTTTTTTACTACGTATTTGAAATTATCTTATGAATGATCTGTTATGCAGCTTAAAATATGATTTGATAATATCCTGCAGAAATTGAGATTTATTGTTATGTTATTCATTAAAGTTAGACCTCTTAGACTATTTTCTTCCCTTTCATTAAATGTATAAGTGCAACGTTATTCACCTGAAATGTATTTTGGCCTCAGATAGTTCTGTTGATCTTATACCTCTGGGTGAGCAATGAAGAGCCTCTTTGTTGTTGTAAAGCTCACTGGCTTTTTGGTAGCTGCTGCTTGACGTATATAGTAATTTAAGGTTATGCATTATTTTTGAAAGCTATAGATGCTCCAAATAATATATAGGCTGTATCCATATGTATTCTATTACATTTTGAAGAATATGGATATATAGTGATGGTATGTTGCTCCAGATGTTGTTATGTGATTTTAGGTCATTGTAGAATTTTCACGAGCCTATCTCATAAAGAAGACTCTACTGTAATTGCTACGAGGAATCTAATATTTTGATAATGTAGGATATGGTATTTTAAATGAATTTTGGAAAAAGAAAGTGGTTTATCCATATTTAGATTATTATATTATTTAGCATGTTGGCAAGTAGTGGATATTTGCAAATTAAAGGCTCAAGGAATGTGAGATCTCTTATATTCTATACCCGTCACCTATAAAATTTTTAGGGCATGACATGTCACACCCCTTTTAGCATAAGATGTTAGAATGGGATTTTTCAAAAAATTTTAAACTTTTTAAACAACTTTTATATACAGATGTTATTTCCATTTGAAATCTAAAGGGCCAGATTTGATCCTAGAACCTGTGGGTTATAGACCCACCACACTTTCACTGTGCAATTTCCTTCTGGCTCATATTATTATTATGTACATAATTTGTACAATCATAAATATATGAGCATTTAAGCCATCCAGGCTTATATTAAAATAAATTCATAACTACTTATTTAACACGAAATTCTATGTAAAAGGGGGGTCTTCAATCTTCTTCATTCTCACCTTCTGTGCCTCTTTAGTCACAACTTCTGTGTTTCTTGAGCTACCCATTATAGCTGTATTTTGTGGAAAGAGAGGGTGAGATTCGAAAATTCCGTAGAAACCACAGTTTATCAAATATTCATATATAAAATTCACAATCATGCAAAAATAAGCCACTTATTCATACGGCATTACACATACGACCCGTGCACATCACATACGGTAAACAGATACGGCCAGTGCACATCACATACGGCAAACAGATACGGCTAGTGCACATCACATACGACAAATAGATACAGCTAGTGCACATCACCCTCCACGGGTGGTCTAGGGAATCACCCCGTAGGATTTTATCACAGCACGTATAACAAATATGGTATAAACAAACATGCAAAATTAAATATATGATAATAGAATAAAAAAGGTTTGTACCTGTCTCCCTCTGTTTACTGTTACTTTCTCTGGCAAATCCATTCTCCAACCTTCCTTGGGGTGCTCAGGCAGATATCAAATCCTAAAAACATTCACGTATAATATTTCGCTAATTATACACTTAACGATCTTCATTAAGCTCATTTCTCCCTCCTAACCACATTTCTACCATTTTACATTAATTCTATTTCCTTGACACTTTTCAATAACTTTGAAAACTCATAACTTATTCCATGCAATTCCAAATGCAATGATTCAAGCTTCTATTTGAAGCTCTCATTATTCTCTTTCAAAGAAAATTATCATCCACATATTATAATTAACACATATTCTTAGATTAATGCTCAGAAGTTATTGCTTGTTAATCAATTTCTCTAATATTTCAGATTTAAGAACCAAACTTCATCGGTTCATAACTTACAATATACCAGTTTAAATAATGAATTATAGTACTCATTTTAAAGCTTGTTATGAGTACTATTTGCTTGCCAAATTTTATGGTCAACAAAGACCATTTGAATATTTAAAAATCTGTTCAAACTCAGCTATTCCATCAGAAACATACCATTTTCCAGCTTTTCTGAGCCAATTCGAAAAATCCATAACTCACACTCCAATCATCCAAATAATGTGCTCTATGACTTATTTTAAAGCTTGAGATGTGTACTAAAATATCATAAAATTTCAGATGTAGAGAAGACCATTAACTTTATTTTTAACTCACATGAAACTGGCAACTCAAATCAGTTTTCTCAGCTTCCCAAACTTGATTTTTCAATGGTACAGCCACTCCACACAAAATGAAATTCCTAAATTTTCCATGGCTTCTTTCCACCTGAAACGTGTGTGTCTATATATAATTTAACTCACAGAACCAGACCAACATTCCAACATTTAACTCACGCACAGAGACAAACCCAACATACCATTATTATAGTAATGGAAATTTCAGTTCTAAAACATCATCTTTTCCACAGCAAGTATATGTATGTGCTCATATATTTGTATGTCCTTTCTTCCCCCTTGTTCCCAACATGTATATATCTATATCTATATTAAAAATTCCAGATTTAAACATACATATATATACACATACCAGACACGCATGCATATATATTTCTAGATTCCAAAGACTTTTGTTCCAGCTTTCGAATGCATATATATACATACACGGACACACTCACAAAGGCTAAACCAGCATATATATATTTCCCTTTCACCATCAGATTTCAAAAACCAAGACCCCATTTCCAAAGCAAAAGTTTCAAACTTCTCAGTACAATAAAGCCAGCTACAAAAACGAATATGCAGCAGCCAATTGATTCAAATCAGAAAGAAGAATCAACATGCATTCCATTCCCACAATCACAGCTTAGAGATCGCAAAGCAGAGGACCCGAATTGGACAACCAACACCCACTCTTCAAACACACAAAACTCAGTGAATCATCACATGAAAAGCGTTATTTAGCTTGAGGAAACACTAATCAAAGCATGTATTACGCTATTCAGTGAGTCTTCGCCGATTAGCTCTGATTTTTCCACTGTTCACAAACCCCAAACCAGAAATCCAGCAACGGAGATGAAGAAAAGGCTCACCTGGTCGAGATTCTTCAATTGTACACGTTGTCCAGCCTCTTCTCCGGCGAGTTCTCCCTCTCTCACTGTCTCACACTTTCCCGCTCTCCCCGTCGCTGTCTCTTTCTCTGCGTCCTGTTTCTCTGTTCTCGGGCTAGATGGATGAAATGAAGAAGAAGAATGTGAAAAAAAAAAAGATCTGATGGTGGAGGGTTATATTTGTTAAGCCACGTGTGTGGCACGTGCTATTTATTATTATTTTTTCCTTCAATACTTCAATAAATATCTTTTTACCCAAATTTAATATTCAATAAATATAATAACTACTTCGATAAATTTTGGGTAAATTTATTTATTTTTCTCTAAATTTTTCTTAAATACTTTTGGCTCAAAAATTATCAATAATGGTCTAAAACTTCGTAATTGGATATCCAAAGCTTCAATTATATTTTATAATACATTACCCAAAATTTGAGATGTTACATGACACATCATTAACCCCACTAAAAAACTTAACAACTTTTCAATTTTATCTTTATTTGATATCTACGATAAAAAATTAGAGCAAAGTCAACATATATTAAATAAAAGGTAAAATTGTACAATTTTTTTAATCAAAAATAAAATTATATATTTATATAAAAAATTAATAAGATAAATTTTAAATAGAACTAAATAAAATTTTATAATATCCTCAGTATAGCTGAAGGTATTACCAAAATCTCATGGAGCGTGCCCTCCCTCTTGCCATGACTTTCTCTGCTCCTTCTTCGCAATTTATGTGTGATAACAATCATAACATATGCTCAAAGTCGTTGGCCAAAAAAAAAAAAAAGCTCAAAGTCAAATTTTCCCTTATCACCGAAAAAACATAATTCAAATTTTCACTCGTCGATAAAACTCCAAAGAAGTTTAGAAAAGAAGGGGAAATGCCAATTAAAAAAACAAGACAGGGAAATGTTTATTTAATATTTAATCCACGTATTTTTTTTCAAAAAAAGAAAATTGGAATTGGTCCCTGTACCTTAAATTTTAATAGGAAAATTGCGATTAAATTTTAAAAATTTTGATTGAATTAAAATTATGCATAAAAATATTTTAAAATATTAATTATAAATATAAATACAGTTGTTTCGATTTTAAATAATGAGAAGCAACTTTTGAGTATGAATAAGAATTAGGGAAGAACTAATTGAGGGAAACGTTGGAAGAACGATGCTCGGAATATATATTCATTCCTTTTATCTATGGCAGGCGCACAATCCTAGGGTGACTAATAGAGTGACACATGTACATTTAGTTAACAGACACCATGGGGAAAACCATTTTTAGGTGTTTCTATATTTTTTTTATTTTAAATTTATTACCTATATTCATATTTAATATTTAATAATTTATTAATATAATTACTTCCGATAAAAAAACATATATGCTTAGTATAAAAAACAGATTATTCCATTAGAGGATTACTTATAAAATAAACTAATATTTGCTGATACGCCATGGACAGATGAGTAGGGTCCCAAACATAATTGATAACAAATTTTTTTGGGTGTAGTAGTACTATATATGCTTTTTGTAGTACTAGATTTGAAATTCAATCCAAACTAGACAGTATAACTGCCATCTATACTAAAAACAGATAATTTATGACTATTAATTAATTTTTTATGAATAACGTTGGAAACCGAAGCTTAGAGATTTTTTTTTTTTTTGGGGGATCTATTGTTAAGTTCAATTTTATATTTCTATACAGTGTCAACTTCAATTCAGTCATAATTAGGCTATGTTAAGTTATGTTGATGTGTATCAATAGTTTGAAAACATATTAGGAAAATGATGTTGAAGTCTCTATGAGGGATTATACAATTAAACAATTTTATAAAATCGTATATTTATTATCAAATCTCATTAACAACTCTAAAGAACTTGATAGTAAATAAATGATTTTGTGAGACTGTTTAATTGTATAATCCGTTACATGGATCTCAGCGTCATTTTTCCAAAATATTATACATTGAAGAGATTGATTAAGATATTATATTTAAGATCAAATTTAATCCCTAATAACTATCTCATTTATTAAAGACAAAAGGATGTAATATATTCCCTTTTGCATTACTTCATATCCCACTCAAAAGGCTTGGCATTCTTCCAAATATCTCATAATCACGTCAATTCCAAATAAAAAGAAGACCCATTACGATGTCTTCTAGAATTTTAACGGGGCATCACAAAGGGATATCCAATATTTGAAAGCCTCACAATTTTATTGATATACCCTTCTGATTTTATTTATAATTCAACTATACAAGAAAGGGGACTAGATTGGTTGGAAACCAGGGAACAGGTCATGGATCCGGTCCAATTGGCCATCTGGACGAGGAACCATGTTGAACTAGTGTAATATTCAGATTTTTAATAATTGGAAATAAAGGATAAACGAGTGACTAAGGATTTTTTTTTAGGGTTTAGAGGACAAAAGGAAAGGAAAGGAAGAGCAAAGATACTGTTTTGCCAAACATAGACAAAGCAAGGACCTAATTGTCATTCTAAAAATGGGACTAAAGTGGAAATTTTGAAATTTAAGGGACCAAATTGCCATCTATGACATCAAGGGTATTTTGGTAATTAAATAAAAGTCAAAGGGCATTTTAGTCTAAGTTTAACCAAAATATCAGAAAATTTTACAGAGTCCCAAAGGATAGAGAAAAATTCACTGATCAATAATTGAAACTCGGTTCAGGTCAAAATAACAAGAATAATTGGATGTTTAATAAATAATTAATTAAATATAATTATTCAAAATATCCAGAGGCCTCAGATATCTAATCTCAAAGTAAGGGAAAGTAGTTCAGAAATTCTAGTATTTTATAAAATTGTTTCCTATAGAAAGTCAAAAGTAATTTTCCCGATCGGAAAGAAAAGGCTCGGAAAAACCCCGAATTAGGGTTTTATTTAAAAATTAATTAAAGACATTCCGGAAAGCATGTTGAGAAGAGAAAAATCATGGGAGTATCAAATAAAATTAGGAAATTTTTAATAACTTTAAACCAGTCAAGTGATTAAAGGTTTATCGAAAAGCATTTCTGGTGTCTTAAAGTAGCTTTATTGAACATAAAGATTTTGTAAAGAAAATTGTGGGGCCATGAAATTGCCACTTGTCATTGTCATATTTCAAGAGGAAAAGAGAGGTAAAAGATCTCAAACAAGTGGTAAAACATAAAACATGCTTATGTAAAAAAAAATTTCCAAGACCAAGTGGGTCCCATATAATTTAACGCATATGCACCATTTTATTAGGCCATCTTCCACACCATTTACCTGCAGCAAATCATGACCAAAACCAGACCAAGAAGAGGGAGGAGTGGTGTGAGGAAAAGGAAGAGAAAGAGGAAAGATTTCAAGCCAAAAGTTCAAGGTAAATGTGGACTTATGCATGAAATCTCTTCTATTTTATGATTCTAGGCCTTCCCCCTTAATTCTATGGTTTATTTTTGACTTTCATGGTGAAATTTCGCTGCTGAAAAAGTTAGGTTTTTGGGAGAGAAAATGAAGAAGAGTGGGATTTAAATGAAAGAGTTGCTAAAAAAAACTCTATACATTATTTGGAACCTATTGATGGTGGTTTTGTGTTGTTTGGATGAATATATGAATTTTTGACATGATTTTACTGTTCATTGCTGCTGGCTGGCACTGTTCATGCAAGGGAAAGAATGATTTTGTGATGTTTAATGATAGAAAAATGAACTAGGAAGGTGATTATGTATGTATGTGAAAGTAGAAGTTGAAAAATCACATTTTTCCCAATTTTTGGAAAAATTTTGTCCTGTAGGAGAAGTGATAGAAGGAGAGTGATTTTGATGATTTTGATTATTCTAATAGATTTAGAAGGCAAAATTGTGTAGGGTATAATAAGTGAGGAAACAATTTTGGAAGTATTAGAATCAATTTTAGTGAAGTTAAGGGCTTTAAGATCCTTAAAGTTCAAAAGAGGTTTTAGTGAGGTTTTGAATGTTATAATGCATAATTTATGGCTTATCATTTATGCCAAATGCATTATGATATGTATAGAAAGTTAAGTTGCAAAGGGAAGTTTCCAAAGAGCAAGAAGTAAGTCACCAAAGTCAAGTGAAAAGCTAAGGATTTAAGGTAGTAAAGTTACTAACTTTTACATTGTCATTGGTTATTGTTATTTATTGTGCTATTTTGCACGCTATTTATATGCTATGTGAACATGTGAATTATGTTTATGACATACCATGACTATATGCTAAAGCGTTTTCAAAGTGCTTTATGATATGTTCATGTATAGCTAGATAGAAGGTAAATGGTAATCATGCATGTTAATGTATGTGTTAGTGACTTTTGCTATTGAGATTCCAAGAATCTCATCCTCCCAACAACATAATCTTTTAGGTAAAAGTTCAAGTAAAGGCAAAACAAGGAGGTGAGGACCTAAGGTGGGTGACTTATTCTCCAAAAGAACACCAAATGCATGAGTATCAAATTCAAAGTTTGTAAATTTTATTTTATATTAAATTGTGGAGAAATGTGTAACGTCCTAAAATTTTATTTCTAAAATTATTAGTAAAGAATATTTATTTTATTATAATAAAAAAAATATCTATTATTTATTTGATTAATATAATTCACTCCAATATAATTTGGTATTATGGAATAAATGAAATGTATGAAAATAATAATAATAATAATAATAAGATAAATAATAAAAAAAAAAGAAATAGGAAAAATGAGAACATGGGGTTTTATATTGTAAATTTTTCCGTTGGGCCATATGTGGTAATTTCAACCAAAATTTTAGTAAAAGGGTTAGCATGCGTATCGTGATGTCCGTCCGTACGCGTTGCTTTTCTCTTCTCTGCCGCCTCGCCACTCTTACACAAATCTATTCCTTTGAAGCTTATTTGGGTAAGCAAAACTCCTTCTAATCACTAAACTTTCTTCATAAAAATTGTTCTACATATCTTTCTCTTTCAAATGGTGATAATTTTGTTCTGATTAGAGAAAATTTTTAGTGTTTAAATTTTGAAAAAGTTGTGATTTTTGAAAATATAAGATCATAGAAATGCATAATGATATTCATAGATAGTTTTTATTGGGTTGGATTTTTGATTTAGTTATTTTATGATTTTATAATGATTTTTTTAGCATCAGCGCATTGTTTTTATTTTTGGATTATTTTTCCAGATTAAAATTGTAGTAAACAACTTATTTGGGATTATTGATAATGCTATTAGTATATTATGTTGAAAATATAAATTTCAAATTGGGGTTTTGGTATAATAACATGTATGTGATATTACATCCTGATTTAAATGAATTAATTGAGTTGGAAAAAGTATGAAATTGAAGTGAGAACAATTGATTGAGAGTAGAGTATGAAATTGTAATTTTTGTAATTAATTCAAAACTTTTAAATTGGTTAAGTATGTTTATTATGTAAATTGTGTATTAAAATTGTTTCTATATTATTGCGTAGATTGGTGTATGTGATTCGAAATTGTGAACTATACTTTGACTTCTAAAGTATTCAAGGTTAAGCTTGGAGTTGAGGTAACCGGGATTAATCTATTTTATATGCACTTTATGGACTGTAAGGTGTTTTTAAGACCTTACTTGCTTTTATATTATTTATATGTTTTTGAAAAGGTATGCATATGTTTGAATATTTACCAAATTTCAGTGAAGCAGTGTATTTTCCAATTTGTATATATGAAATGTGTTTATGAGTGATAATATTGCTGTTGAGATGATTGTGACTTATGCATGATATTATTTGTTGTGAGATGTTGATAAAAGAAAATTATATTGCACTGAATATATTATATTGTGTTATGGGGTATATTGGATTGTGTGGAAGAGATGCGGTTGAATTGTGTGCCCATCGGCTCTCTCATTCCTGGCCCGGATTTGAGTGGGTGTTTTGGGTGGACACCTTCCTGTTACGGTATATCAGTGGTGACATGGAAGGGGACAGTGTTCTTGAAGTGACTAGCTAACCTTTGGCCGGGTATACTAGCACTGATAGGCTGTACCACGTCCAGAAGATATAAGGAGGAGCAGGATGAATGAGTGGGGACGGGTCTAATTATTGAAAGTGTTATGTATGATTTTATTTTTGAAATTATTAATGTGACTGTTGATAAACCTGCTTCGCTGGCTTACATTCCTTTCCTGTATATATTATAGATTAATTTTGGTTATGGGGACGTAATGTCTCACCCCGTGGTATTAACTTTTTCAGGCGAGACCTCTCTTCAGAATAGGGGTCAAGGAAAGCAGGCAGAGGCATAAGCGTTTGTAACCTTGTATGCCTCTGAATTCTTTTTGAATGATTGTATTGTTTATATATTGCCATTATAGGGTCATCATATTTTGATTTACTCTAATTTTATTTTTGAGAGAATAACTGTTTATATCTGAACCCGTGTGTTTGGGTAACATTGTGGAAAGACGGAGACTAGTGGGCTGGATTGTAACTCTTATTTAAATTGTGCCCTTAGTCTTATGTATGGATTTATTTAATGGATTTGTGGGCGGTTTTGTGCCCTAGATTTTTATGTATGGATTTGTGGGCGATGTTGTGCCCTGGATCCTAAGGTTTTAATTTGATGGACGATAATTAAAGTTTTTGAAAATGATAGACAAATTCTTTTATAACCATGGTTAATTATTTA
>QFDD01115106.1:0-20316 GCA_006871305.1 Vachellia collinsii
ATCACCTCTACTTAATTTTTATTAGCGTCAAACATGACGAGTGAAAATTAGAAAAACACCTGAAGAGCGGTCTCGATGTCGGCGTCGACGACGGCATAGAGTCGAGCAAAGGCATCTTCGCCAGAAACATTAGAATCCTTGTGCTTGTCAACGTCGTATTTGTCGTACTTCTTACAGATCGAATCAACTCTGGTCAGAATGTCGATGACGCTCATGATGTTGCTCGGTACCGAAATCCAGGCCTGATCTTCGCGTTATTATTGACAGCACATAAGAATAACAGATCAGTGGATACAGCAGAATTCGATCTGTCTTGTGATTTTGCCCTAATCTGTTCCAGAGTAACCCAGGAATTATTTCACAGGGGAGGGGTAGAGCTTCGTGCTACGGTTGAAGGCCTCTCTTCTACGACAGTTCGAATTTTCTTTGGTTTCACTCTCTGTTTTGCTTTTTACCCTTCGAGTCTTTTTTTTTAAAAAAAAAAAATCGACTATCACGGTTAAATTGTTTTGTGGAAAAAAAAAAAGACTGATTCATTTTTCTTAAAACAAAAGGGATGAGTAATTTATTTTATAAAATGGTATTTTTTAAAAGTGGTTGGTTCAGAAGGTGGCGAGTTATATGCATTTAAATTTTAGCATTCACAATGTGTATGGATATGATTGCTTTTGATATGAAAATAATGATAATAATTGTACTTCAAGAAAAAAGCTTACATGTTTTGAAACCTGACTCGTCTAAATTCTTTCACAGCAAAAACTATTATTTTGATGCAGAAGCTTGATGAGGCCTTCTCTGCGTGTGTGATCCAAACAAGAAAACAAAGAACAGAACTTTTCAGAAATGGTTATTAAATAATAGCCTAAATCATAAAACAGGCCAGTGGCTTGTAAATTAAAAACGGGTCACCGTGATTGATTAACATAAAAAACACGAGATAAGTTTTGTCCATAAAAGAAGGGGGGCCCAGCCAGGGCTGATGACGATTCCACGCAGAAATAAGATCTACCCAACTATCAATTATCACACGGTGGAGATGGTTTGACGCCTTATTGTTGAATGGAAGAATGCAAGGTGGGCTCATGAACACACACAGAACAATCAATAACGTCACGTTGTTGGTTTTTGGTCGTAGTGGAAGACCTTTTGCTTATTGATGATTCGGCGCAGCCTTGCGGTATAGAAGCATCCACGTCTGCCTCCGTGAAGTTTCGCATCCCATTGGTAGCTGTAGGTACAAGACAACGAGGGGAACAGAAATGACCTCACCACATAACTTCAAAACAAAGTTTTCAAAAAAACACAAAAACAAAAGAGAGGACAACGGTGGCTCTAAGGAAGGATAGCTGCAAGGCTCAGAGAAGCTGGTTTTACTTGCATGATACGAATCCCATTAACTTGCTCAAAGTTTCCGCTCCTGGGTTTGTGTCAGATTCTCCATCTCCTGCACGCAATGGTGAGAAACGCGATTCTAAGATAGATAAATATATCTGTCAGCGATTTGGTTAACTTTACGAGCTTGGCCGACGAAACCATAAAAAAAGAGTGGAGGTTGGAAAGAGACGATGAGATTAAAGCCCTGTACATGAAATGAATTACTTGTGCTAGTTGTACTCCGCAACATGCTTTTAAGACGGGACTCTGGGGAGATAAATAAAGGCAGGCAAACCCAAGAAAATGACCATGTCCATGTTATTGTTTTTTCTTTCTTTCAGTGGAATCCATGTTTCTGGGCTGTCAATGACACGTGCTTGTCAAAACAGCGAGGTGAAGTCATAAAATTATATCACAAAATGACCATCTTGGATATATTATTAATTAAAATGCAGGTGATGACTGGGAATCAGGGGTCAAACATGTCAGACTCATGGTAATTAGCGAGTGGCTAAACATGTGGGGACATAATTCAGTAGTGCTTGCTGATAAAAATTCTAAATGCCCAATGGGATAGGATTTAGCCTCAAAATGCATTATCGTATTTGTATTGCCCCGCAGATGCTCACCTTCCTGTTGAGTTAGGTCCACGCATTCTGCTTTCTCTTGCTTTTCCTTGCGGCCCTCATTTTTTTTGAATGGTTTCCCATCCGGTATCCTAAGGCAGGGTCATCTTTCAGACATTATAACTACCTCAGACTAATATGGATCGCTCCGGGTAGGATCACAAGGGCGGTAAAGCGCTCCCATTAAGTATTTAACACTGCTACATTCCCAAGACTCGAATTCAAAACTTTAGTTAAGTTAGGATGATCCCCTACCAATCAACCTAGACGCTCGATGGTGACCCTCATTTTTCCTTGCACTTACCTTTCCCCACCCAAAATTCAACCCCATTCTTTTAGCTCTCCTTTTATTACAAGGCCCATTTAAAGGAAAATCATAACTTCAAATATATTTTCGCTAAATATTACTACCCTACAGCTCTAAAATGAAAAAGGCTCGCCAAGTTGAAATTTGGTATACATTTTGACTAAGGAGAAAAAAAAAGGAGGGAAGAATAATGAGCATTTGGCTCCAAAGCTATGCGTTGCCGAGAGTTCCCACCACCAAGTGTATTAAATGCCGCTTTCTGTTTTTTCTTGAAGGGTCAGAATTGATTCTAATCATCACGCATAATCCAAGGAGAGCCTAAACGGTGGCGCCACCACTATCATAAGCCATTGCGAGTAAACAAAGAATTAAAAAACGGTCATTTTGGGGTTTTTTTTTTGTTTGACCTTCCATGATGTAAAAAGACAGATGGAGGAAAGGAAAAGAAAAGGCAGGCAAAAAATGGAGATGTAAGGAAATAGTGAAATGACTTAATACGGATTTCATTGGTATTCGGTAAGAGTGGGCACTCCAGGGAATTTCTCATCCTCTTGTTTCTCCCTCTCCCTACCTTCTGCTTTAATCTTGCGTGTTCGAGATTGTTACCTCACCGGCACTGGACCTTCACCGATTCACAAGGCACGTTTATCTTGCTGATTACCTTTTTTTATAATTCTGTATGTTTTGTGCTTTGTGATTATACGCCGATTTTTTGTACGATCACGCGCTTTCCGTTCATAGATATCTGCTGTGCATTCCTGCAATCTCTCTGTTAATCAGTTTGGTCTCAGGTTTCATTTCTGATCCTCTTGATGATCGCTTCTGATGCACCATCTCTCCAGCTCTTAGTCATCGTTTAGTTTTTGCTTGTCGCCTCAAGAGAAGGTGCTCCACGTGCCTATTGTTTGTGTTTTTTCCTCTTCCTTTTTTTTTTTTGTTGACTTGCTTCTTGCCTTATGATTCCATAGTTTGCCTGGTTCAGAGTTGTGGATTTCATCTGGGAGATCATATCGTTTAGGACCCTTTTTAAATATATTTCTGTTATGTTAAAATCTCCTTTATCGATATTAAGCTCGTGGAATGGATTTAGACATGTATCACCTGTCTGATGAGAATGATAAAAGTTACTACTGGCCTATAACTCCATATGCTACATATTAACATCCATCTACCCGTCTTTTGTCCAAAGGGGAACATGCTATAGATATGTTGTCTGGGCGTTCTTTGTGAAGGAGTAATACGCTCTCCCTTGCCTAAGGAAATCAAGTGAATTTCACGCCATATGTGCTTCGATTTTTTTTTTTTTTGGGGGGGGGGGGTGGTCATACCATTTTTTATTATGTTTTTTTGTGGTTTATCAGTTTTTTGATTCAAAGGAATCTGCTTGTTTCAGCAGATGACATGGTTCTCCTCTTTACTTTTTTTGGTATTGTGCTCGCCATGCACTTTTGTCTATTTAGAACTGACTTTAAGAGTTCAATTGTTTCGCCTCTTGGGCTTTTGCTGCTTGATGGATATAAGGCGTCTTCTTAGTTTTTCCTTCTTATCACAAGTGACAATAATCAATTGTCATTCCAATGTATTTCTAACTTTTAGGATTTAGGATTTTTTCCACCTTTTACCTATGAATTAACACCAACATCAAGGGCAACATCATTAATAATGGGAAATCGCCTCCTTGTTTTTCTCACCTTTGGTGCTCTTTATGGGTGGTTCATGCCTTCATGGTGGTTCAGTGGGTGCAGTTATTGGTTTTTACTTTTATCGCCATACATTCTTAATTATCTTTGAAGTTAAGCTAATACATCCTCAATTATAATTGTTAATTGAGCATTGTGGTTTTGCATGTTGGAGGATTCAGCAGATATTGTCAGTCCTTGTTTTCTATAGATTTCTTTAGAATCAATTAGGTTTAGATTGTTTTTCATTATGCAGGTTCCTTGCTGCTGATGATATATGATTTTATCTTGAGTTTGAACTCAAGATAGAAACGTTATATATCTACATGTGCTGGTGAGATGTGCTTTCTTTGGAAACCTTCATTTCCTCTTCCATTTCTCCTCTGCTCTTCAAGAGCAATTTATTCTCCATGGAAGAGGGTGAATTTCTTCATTTGGTTTTGCCCAAGCATTCACATTATGCTGGTTATGAAAGAGGGTGAATTTCTTCATTTGGTATCTTCCTTGACATTGTCTGAACTGAATTGCAGATGGTGTTGCATTAACCTCAAATCTTTGGCTAATGAGTGGTGATAATGGAACTGATAAATCTGGCATGTCCTGTTTTCTGATAAGTTTGTGCGACATGCCGCTGTCACAAAGTATTATAAGTTAATATTATTTGAGAAGAAGAAAGGGTAGCATGCCAAAGATCCTCATTCCTCTGTCAATTGGAAGAGTTTAATCCTTGTTAAACTGGAACACGGCGTCTAGATAAGGGGTATCATCTGTCTTCTAGGCTTGGGCGCGTATTTGCATGAGACAGCCCAACGATCATACCAAGGATATCATGACAATAAATATGTCGCCTTCCAATTTTTAGAGATGCAAGATGTTGAGGCAGTGTTATGAACAATTTAGGGAGGGTGGTGGAACTCTGCAAATATTATTGCTCTAGTTCTAATTGATGTCCTGAGGTGTGAGATATGATTGTTGACAAACCTTTATTCTAGCTGCCCTATGGAATGTAAGAGCTTCTTGTTACATCCTTTCTAGCGCTGTTGATCTTGAATCCAACATCTACCATAACTATTGTCAAGGTGATGCTATTTATTGGGGCTGTTTTAAGGGCCGTAGCGATAGCAGGCTTCGTAGAGTATTCAGACAATCAGATTGCCATGTTGCACCATTAGGGCATTTTTGGAGGAGGTTGTAGTCCATTCACTCTTAATGTGGCTGGGCGTTTTATGACGGTGCAGTTTGTTATACTGCCAAAAGTTGGTTTCTTCAATAATTCACTGTGAACTGCATTACCAAAGACGAACAGTATGTGTCATATTTTTTACAAGAAGCAAACATCCATTGGTGCATGATGTAGACAGGAAAACTTTGCATTTTGAATGCCCTTTTTATGGTTAATTTTTCTAATTGTCCTTCTCTATTTCAAGTACTACTTGAGTTTTGATGATGAATATCGTTAGTTTTTACTAGTGTTAAACTTAAGGTACGGTTTATCGTATACAGTAAAAAATATGATGTGTTATAATCAATGGCAGTTGGATTGAGGGGTAAGGGACTCGATATGCAGTAAGACTTAGGTTTCGTTCACCAAAAAAATAAATAAATGAATAAATAAATAAGATTGAGGGTTTGAACCTTGTGAATGGAATAGATTAAGTTGGGAGAGTTATTTCCTAATTGGATTGAACAGTACTTGACTTTGAACTAGTTGATAGTATTGAATATCAAATGATTATACAAAAGAAAAAAAGGACGTGTTACAAGTTATTTGAAAGAGGGATTAAGTGCTTCACTTGTAAAAATAAATATTCAGTATGCTTTTATACATATCCTCTTTTCTCAAAACTATTAGTTTCTCACGCTAATAGTGGTAATCTTTTCCTAGCTATTTTTCTGACGTTGGCATTGTCACACATAAATCATCGGTTACTTGAAATTGCAATGGTTAAGCAATCTTTCTCTTTATGTGATATTCTTTGTTAACATGTCCATTGCTATGATTACGTATTATGGTTCAGAGTTTATATCCCTTGTAGAGGCTTAAATTTATTTATTTTCGTTCTAATTTAATTTTTTTAGTTTCAAAATGGAGATGATGGGAATTCATGCTTTATTGAATATTATATCTTCCCTTCTTCCTATACTTCAGGTTAAGTTTTAAAGTTTGTTTTAGAGTTCTGACTTATCTGGCCGCACACATCTTAAATGATGTCTTCCCCTCTTCCATATTTTATTGACTATTAAAGTTCTGACTAAATTTTGGTTTTTAGTAACAATTTTTGCCCCCTTTGCCTTGGCAAGACTTATCTGACCGTGCGCATCTTAATTTATCTCTAGGTATTGAACCCCTGCTACGCGTATCAGTAGTTACTCTTCCTAGCCATGTCCTACTTTCAGTTTATGATAATGAGGCGAATTGCTTATTTCTATTTTCAAAAAGGCTACCCCTTGGGAGTTGTGACATCTGACCTTACACGCTTTCACATGTTGTATGTGCGCGTGCATATGTTGGCTTCTTTCCCTTCCCTCCTTCAATGCATGTATCTGCAAATGACTAATAAATGTGGTTAATCCTTCAATCGGGCTTTCTCTACATAACTGCTACTTGCTCTCACGTCATGGAAGTGTTTGATTTCTATTTAGCATCCAGGCAAGTGTTTGGACAGCGCACTATGATTTTCTTCCACAATCATTGACTGAATTTATTGAGAAATTGATTATAATGACTGTTTGCTTGATACTGCAGGGCTATACGGTCTAAGTAGACTGTGTGTGAATTAGGAGAGTTTGTATATAATGGAGTATTTAATAAATATTATTTTTTGGATTCTTGGTTTCTTATCTTACAGGCTGAAGCCATTATAGAGTTGCATTCTTGCTAAAAAAATTTCTTGTGGATTATACGTAATTGCATGATTGTTTCAATGTTTTGAATTGAATCTATCTTCTTTTTTCCCCCTTTTTTGTGAAGATTCTGAGTTATCTGCGGGTCTCTGTTTGACTACAGTGTCTATCCCGATATTGCAAGTGACTGCTATGAGTCATAGGCATTTGTATAGCACATCTCAAATGTTGGAGGGTGATCATGACCAGAATTGGAATTCTATGCATACTGATCAACAGTATGTGCACCTTGGTAATGCGCTTTTATTTGCTATTACTTCTACAGCCGTGCTGTCTTGTTAGCCATTTTTTTCTTACTTGCATGAACACAATATCACTTACAATTGGAATCGATTGCAGGTAGAGCTAGCACTTCAGAGAATGGTTCTCTTGTTTATCCTGTGGAAAATATGTCTGTAGATGGCATTTCTTTTGCCTCTAATTGGAATTCTACCCCAATGCCAAATGGATTTGCATCCTCAAGTCTCAATGTTGAAGTACCACCTCATCAATCTGATGGATCAGGCGTCTCTCATGATCATTTTCTGCATTCATCAAGTGCTGCGGCCTTCTTTGCAGTTTCTGAAAATTATGCTCATCAGCCTTCTTCTTCTTCCAATTATGATAGACAGCCATTTCACGTTGTTGATGGTGGTTTTATTGATCTTACGATGGGAAATGGAAGAGGGCCTCACAAGCGGAAGAGCCCTGGAATTCCTCCAGTCTGTGAGAGAGGTAGTACAAGCAGATACATGAATGCTGGAAGTTCAGCTGATCTTCCAATGCCTTCAGAATTACGGCAGGAGAAGCCAAATATGGATTCTCAATATTTGCCTCGAGATCAAGTTACCATGCCACCCACCTTCAGAGGCAGTGGTCTTTCAATCAGGGGTGAGGGTTCCTTGAGAAACGTGAGAAGCCGTTCTGCACTTGATTTTGAATCCAACCTGGTTAGGACCCATTTATCTGGCAATCATTCACACAACCACTCCACTGGTCTACCCATTGACCATTCCAGCACAACGGATCTCTCAGGTCAGAGTTCTAGCACATTAACAAGGGATTGGAGCCAATTGAGCACATCTCATGCTCATGGCAGGGTGCTATTACCAGGTTAGCTACTTTATATATCACAGCACAAGCTCATAAGCATTCCATTGACTAGCATTAAAACTAACAAAATCTTTGTCTGAAATGGCAGATACAAGTGCTCTTAATTGTGAGACAAGTCACTTCCTTGTTGGAAGTGGCGCTAGTAATGCCTCTGTAGATGTTGGGGGTTACCACCATGAATTTGGTACAAGCAGAAATCCCATTGTACCTCAAAGTTTTCATAACAATCTGACTCATACTGCTAGGGGAGTGCGAAGCCACTTTTCACAAAGGTCTACTCCACCTTTTAGATCTTCTCCAAGCTTGCGCTTGGGACATGTAGCACCATCAGATGATGGATTTCAAATGGTTGCCGATAATTACTCCTCAAGGCATCCAAGGCCATTAACAACCATTGGTTGGCGGAACAGTGACAGAAATGGAAGGTCAAGGATATCTAGTGATAGATATCGACCAATAGCTGATCAATCTGGCCTCCATGACCGATTTTCTTCAGAGGTAGTGTTTAGTATCTTGGGATTTTTTTTTTTTGGGGTCATAATTAAGAGGAGGATAGATTGCTTAAGTTGGGATACCTTTTTTCATTTTTTTTTTATTTTTCCACACAAGCACTACCTTAACTTGAAATGGGGGGATTGGGCGCATTAACATTGTTTGTGAAATTTTACTCCAGCATCTACCATTGGAAGTGTCGACTAGTTGTCATATTTCTTATTGTCATCAAGATTGTATTTCTGGCTGTACTACCTGTGGAAGGTTCTAACTTGATATTTTTCTTGCAGGGTTTCATGCTTGTTGATCGTGGGCTGCCATATGGATCTAGAAGTATGGTTGATCAGCATAGGGACATGAGGATGGACATAGACAACATGAGCTATGAGGTGATTCTTATTGATTCCATCAGGATATTATCCTTGTGTTGCAAATAAATGAGTCCTTGTATTTTGCATGAAATTAGAGGAATAGATGATATTATTTTATGACTTGCGAATAATGTGGTTTCTTATATATGGATGGTTTGTTTTATGTACTCATATCTGAACTTTTTGAGTAAATGGCTTCACCAGGAACTACTTGCCCTTGGAGAGAGGATTGGTCATGTCAACACAGGACTGTCTGAGGATTTGATTTCAAAATGCATGACAGAAACGATATACTGTTCATCTGAGCAAAGTCTGGAGGAAGGGACTTGTGTAATCTGTTTGGTACGTTGTACTGCTTCGTTTTTGTAAATGAGTTGGTTACATTTTTGGGTTTGGGCGTCCTTTAAATGACATGATTGCTATATACTGATGCTTACTGAACTGAAACTGGAAAATTTACAGGAAGAATACAAGAACATGGATGACGTTGGGACGCTGAAAACTTGCCGTCACGATTACCACGTGAGCTGCATCAGAAAGTGGTTATCTATGAAGAACAAATGCCCAATCTGCAAAGCTTCGGCTCTGCCAGATGATATGAAGGACCAATAATTCATTTAGCTGTAGTTTAACATATCTTATTTTGTATATAAGAGAAATTTGGATATTCCTCGAAGTTGGGGAGACAGTATTTCTTTTGACATGTTGTAAGAGGGATGTTACTGAATGTCAATGCCATTTGTTTCTGGCTTCAATCTCATTCTGGTGAAGCCTTCAACCTATCCGTTGCCCCGCTGAACATTCCCTGCCTCCTTTACAATGCGTTCTGAAGAGGAGGCGAAAATGATGTTCTACTATAGAAAACAATCCTCTTACCTCGATATATTGCCTCCCGAGTTTAATGGAAGGGTGTTTATCAATTAGACAGATTATATTTAATAAGTAACACAAATTGATTTGAAGAACAAATGATAATTATAAATAGTTTATAATATTTTATATAATTTTTTAATCTTAAAATAAATGGTCAATTGGTCTAGTAAGGATTGAAAGCAGTATTGTTTTAACTCGATGTGCTCCATTTTCTTAAAATCTGAATTGATTCCCTCAATTTTATCACGCGTTTAGTCTTGACGGCCGAATAACACTTCATTTAAATCAACCAAAAGTTTGATAATTTGTTTCTATAATAAAAAACAATATAATCTAAATACCAGATAAACAGAATGAGCTAATTCAAATCCAAACTAATTTTATTTAAAAATAGTTTAGATCTTTTTTTTTTTTTTGGGTGACGAATAATTTAGATCTTAGCTATATAACAAAACGGCTATTCTAGCTATCTTCGCACGAAATAAAATAATTATCATTTTCCGGGAAAAATTACACTCACAGTTAGGCCTTAAGAAATCATCACATTGACATGAATTCCACTATACTTGTGAGAAATTTATTGAAATTGTTAAATCAAGTGTTTACTGTGACTGATCAAGAATAATGCATTAACTTGTTGTTGATGGCATATTAACTTATCACGATTTATTTTGTCAATATACTCTTATTTGTCATTAGTCACAAATTTACTTATCAATTGAGGCATTTAACTTATTATTGGTGACATCTTTACTGGTCGCATTGACTTGCCAATTGCAAAGGGAGAGTAAAGTTATTTTTCATAATTTTAATAAATCACAGTAAATCACACAGCGTATACCTTAAAATTTAATATTAATTTGAGGATTTTCCGGGAGTTGCCACTGATTATTTGTATTTCTTCCTGGAAGCTCGAATAGTTCTCCCCTGCATGGCATCATATGGGCAGCGAGTCAACAAAGATAGGCCCAATCAGATTGCTCCGTTCGAAGGAGGGCAAACACTAGAATATTCTAGACCCATCTGTGAATACCCTTCAAATTTGACCCGTTTCTCTAGTCTGTTCCCGTGACGAATCCGGAAGAACCCCACACTTGAGGATCTTGCCTATAAGAAGCGCCTCCATCTCCCTTTCTTCTTCATCAGAAGCAAGAGCCATTCCTGAAATTGATCTCTCATATCAAGTTCCTTTTGTGCAGTTATCTTTCTCTCTCTCTATTCATTTCTCAATATGCAGATCTTCGTTAAAACCTTGACTGGCAAGACAATCACACTCGAGGTGGAAAGCTCTGATACTATTGACAACGTGAAGGCGAAGATCCAAGATAAGGAGGGTATTCCTCCGGATCAGCAGCGACTCATCTTCGCTGGCAAGCAGTTGGAGGACGGCCGCACTCTTGCCGATTACAATATTCAGAAGGAGTCGACGCTTCACCTCGTTCTCCGATTGAGGGGCGGTATGCAGATCTTCGTCAAAACTCTGACCGGAAAGACGATTACTCTGGAGGTGGAGAGCTCCGATACGATTGATAATGTTAAAGCCAAGATCCAGGACAAGGAGGGTATTCCCCCGGATCAGCAGAGGCTCATCTTCGCCGGCAAGCAGTTGGAGGACGGCCGCACCCTAGCAGATTACAACATACAGAAAGAATCGACCCTTCACCTTGTTCTTCGATTGAGGGGCGGTATGCAGATTTTTGTCAAAACCTTGACGGGAAAGACCATCACGCTTGAGGTGGAGAGCTCCGATACGATCGATAATGTCAAAGCCAAGATCCAGGATAAGGAAGGTATTCCCCCGGATCAGCAGAGGCTCATCTTCGCCGGAAAGCAATTGGAGGATGGCCGAACCCTCGCTGATTACAACATACAGAAAGAATCAACCCTTCACCTTGTCCTTCGACTGAGGGGTGGCATGCAGATCTTTGTCAAGACCTTGACTGGGAAAACCATTACTCTGGAGGTCGAGAGTTCTGATACTATCGACAACGTGAAGGCCAAGATCCAGGATAAAGAAGGTATTCCCCCAGATCAGCAGAGACTTATCTTTGCCGGTAAACAATTGGAAGACGGTCGCACTCTTGCGGATTACAATATCCAAAAGGAATCTACTCTTCATCTTGTGCTTCGTCTTCGTGGAGGAATGCAGATTTTCGTCAAGACCCTCACGGGGAAAACCATCACTCTGGAAGTTGAGAGTTCCGACACTATCGACAATGTTAAGGCAAAGATCCAGGACAAGGAAGGCATCCCGCCTGATCAGCAGCGTTTGATCTTCGCCGGAAAGCAATTGGAGGATGGGAGGACCCTTGCGGATTATAATATCCAGAAAGAGTCAACCCTTCATCTAGTGCTTCGTCTGCGTGGGGGTATGCAGATTTTCGTGAAGACGCTCACCGGAAAGACTATTACTTTGGAAGTCGAGAGTTCAGATACCATTGATAATGTTAAGGCGAAAATTCAGGATAAGGAAGGCATCCCACCGGACCAACAACGTCTCATCTTTGCTGGGAAACAGCTCGAGGATGGACGTACGCTTGCTGATTATAATATTCAGAAGGAATCAACCCTTCATCTTGTCCTCCGTCTTCGCGGTGGGGATATCTAAGGAAATTGCTGTTCGTTTGATGTTTCAGATTTGTGTCCATTTCAGTGTTGTGCTGATGCCATTCTGCTTTGCTATTAGTGTCACCTAAGGTTGTTAGTCGTCCTCTACCATGTTTTTTTTCCTGAATAAATGAATGCTTGAATCTCAGTGTATGAAGTTTTTACTTGGTTTGTTGAATATCTTTCTTAATTTTAACTTCACTACTTCAGAGTACTAGTTTGTGAAAAATTTTGTTATAGTCTGCTGCATCCATGAATTGATATGTACCGACGTTGTAAATTCGATGAACCTTCTTGCACCAAGTTGATAGTAATGTCCTTAGCTCAAACCAAACGTCAAAATTATGGAGTGGCTAAAAGGAAGTTCATAGATTTTTTTTTTTATTTCTTATTCTACCATCAGGAGTAACCAGAATCACCCAGAGTACAGGATCAAATTTATTATCAAATTCACCGACCATTAAGCATTCACCATAAACACAACTTATTTGTTCCATCCACGCTCCATCCAGAAACTATGAAAACTGGCACTAAAAAAAACCGACAGAAGTTTTGTCATTATATATACGAAAACCACTATTGCGTGACTGAGGCCTTGAAGCTATGTATTGTGTGCCGGTGAAGAGAATCATAGCCATTAACTTTGTCCAAGCTGGATAGGTATGAGCTCCGGCCGAATCTAGAGTCCCATTTTCTCCATTTTATGTTTGGTTTTCTTTTTTAAGCAGGTTTGAAGCACTAGTGTAAGCTTATTCACATCCCTTACCACTACCACAAGACCACACCCTTGTCTTCTACTGTATCTCTCGTTAACCATATTCAGCTAGCTAATTAGATCGCTGTGGTGCCGAAATTGTGATGTTAGGCCTCTATCTTATGCTGTAACTACATAGCGGATCAACAACCTTATCTTTACGAACATGGGGCGTGATAGTCATCCCAGCAATAGAAAATGTGAACTTGAAATCCAGGTCCCGCGTCTATGATGAGTGATGACTACATCACATTGTCCCACCCATTTCTACTCTGTCACTTGTGCTTCAATGGACCTTCACAACCAATAAGCCTAAAAATAATCTCTTTCGATGGCTGATTATTACTCTGCGTGTATTACAGGGTTAATGGATCGCCTTTGGTTTTACCAAGCCTTCGTTTCTCAGAATCCATGGCATCAGTTGCACCCGAACCCGTAAAAACACCTCTGCTCCTATCAGAATCCTTATCTTGCCCATCTATGCGACCACCACTAGATGAAGAAGAAACATCAACGAATGAACCACTTCCGCTGGAGAATCAAGTCTCTTCAGAGTCACCTCTGTAACTTCGCAGGTATGGTCAAAAATTAAAATCCATACTATCTGTAATGTGTGTTCATTCATTTAGAGGGATGCATGACCATTCTCTCTTCCGTTTTTTACCTGTAATTGTCACAAGGATGATTCAAACAAGGAAGAAGCACATCGGCAGAGACACGAAGTAGTGAGCCTCTCGGGCAATAGAGTTCGTTTACATTCATCATCGTCCTCGCCTTCAATCATTACATCAAGTTTAGGAAACCGGCTACAGCAAGGAGACCTCAAAAGTCTATTGATCTCCAGAAAGCAGGGGGATTTAGAGCTTGAAGAAGAGAAGGGTTTTATGGATCTGGGTTTCATATTCAAGAAAGAAGACCTGAGCGCAAGAATTATGAACCTCATCCCAGGATTGCAGAGACCTAATAACGAGGACGAGGAGCCAATCGATCAAAAGCAGTTGAAAAAGAAGGCGAGAGCGACATAAGCATCATCACGGGACCGTATTTATCGGAGGCGTGGCTTATTAAGAGACCAAATTCTCAGCTACTAAATCTTAAGATTCCCAGCCTATGTTCAAAAGCGGATATGAAGAAACATCTTCGGTTTTGGGCAAAAACTGTGGCCTTCAAAATCCACCATGATTGAGAACGAGTCATTCTACTCAATTTAGCAATTAAGAAATCGATATAAAAACAGAGAGTTCGATCACCGAAAAAAAAAAACAAAACAAAAGACAGTTCAGAAACAGGGTTCATGGGCTGTATTCACAACTTCATAATTGCATGCTCAGCAAATGTAATTATTTCTTCTTCTTTTTTGAATATACTTCCACTGCTTCAATTTTTTTGTTTGTCTCTGGCAAATGAAAAGACAGGTAGGGTAAGGAAAGTTCGTAGTGGAATAGGAATTTGATGTTGGTGGGGAGCTTCTGATGGGTAAAATGTTGTTGCAGAGAATTGGAGGGTAGGAAGATAAAGCAGGAAGAAGAAATGAAGGAGAAGCATGCAGAGAATTGAAGTGAGAGTGTGAGACCCACAATGGTGAATTGCTCAGTGGAGCTTCAACGGCACAAGAAATCAATTGTCCAATGAAACGTGTTCATATCCTATTTTGTCTTCTTAACCTCACTCCACAATCCTTGTTAATGTCATTTGCTCGTTCTCAGTAAAAAGCTAGTCCTTTTTTTATACTATATAGGAAAGCAACAGTGATTCTGCAGCCACTTGAATCCTGTCCCTTGGATGTTTGCCGTTTGTCCGTTACCTTCCTTCCTGGCTAATGGCACGTGATAGAATCATGGAAGATTGAAAAAAAGTACCACTCCCTCGTTGAATCCTGTCTAACGTGTGTCTAACGTGTAGATAGTAATACCACTCCCTCCTTTATCAAATATAAATTAAAACACAATTGACGAAGGCTATTTTTTTTTTTAAATCAAATACTAGACACAGCACTGAGTTTTATGAATATTTAATAATATCTTCTTAAAATGTCCCTGAGAAATGATCAAAACTATTGAACCAATTTTGACTCTTCATCAATTCGTTGGTATTGGGCATTTCTCTCTGCAATGAACCGAAAGGTTTTCTTCTTCTTCGTCAACCTCAGATACCATCGTCTGTTCCATTGGTGTTAATTTGAGCGCACATCTGTAGCCTTCTTCCATCCGTCATGAAAATAAAAGAAAATATTTAAGTGGCTAGGAAGCTTGCGGGGTTATTCTTCGGGGTTATAATTAACACCATCATCGTGAAGCAGTTTAAAGATAATCAAATCCACTAACGTTAACGAGAGTGAGGAATGACATGGCGTTCCAACTTAAGAGGTCATCATCTTCCTAAAACTTCTGCAAACTGCAATTAACTGATCACTTTTATATTAATTAATTGATAATTAATATTTCCTCTTCTTGATCATCACCAAGCAACCAGTGGCACTTTCCATGGAAATGAATTGCCACTGTGATTCTTTACCTACTTCCTTCTCCTATATTCTTGATTTCTTTCTGCAACTTGCCTTCAAGCTTTGTTACAAGTGCTCAAATTAAGGCTTTCGATTTTACGAAAGACCAACTCAGATGTTCTGCTCACCTACGGCATCTCTCGTTTAAGTTATTGGTTGTTGCTTTTCCTATCATTCAACACTAGCAATATAATAATATTATTCCTTTGTTATTTTTACCACTTGGTAAATCCTTGATTTATTTCTTCGCTACTTCTCTTGTCCGTTATGAAATTAATTCTGAGGGGCGACCTTAATTTATATTATAGAGTTAAACCTATTCTTAGTTCCTATAGTTTACTCTAATTTAGGTTTTGATCCCTGAAGTTTAAAAATAATGTTCTTAATCCATCAAATTCCCTTTGTTTAAAACTGTTAGTTCCTATTATTTTAAAATGTCCTAATACTTTTTGATCAATTTTGGTTTTGATACTATATTTTAAATGGATTTTGGTTTTTGTCATTTTACTTTGAATGAATTTTTAATTTTGGTTCCTAAATTTAGTAGTGTTAATTAACGTTGTTAAACATTCAAATCTTTAAAACTATAGGGATAGGTCATACAAAAATTGTTTCCACGTTATCTTATCCAGTTATTAAGCAATTTCATCATAATTAATAGAGACAGTAACATATAAGCAAAATTAAAGGTGTTAATATTGTGTTTAGATCATTTTAAAACTATAGGAATTAATAGTTTTATACAAGGTAAATTTGAAGAATCAAAATCACCACTTTCAAATTTTAGAGACCAAAACCTAAATTAGGGTTAATTATAGGGACCGAAAATAGATTTAACCCCATATTATATTAGACCTTTTATTTTGTCACTCAAAATTGAATCGCTGATTTTTCCTTGGTGTCATTAAGAAACGAAATCCCTGTGTGCAATTATTTATAATCGTATTATTAGCTGGTGGTTCTCCAATCATCAAAACATGACAGGTATATCACACACATATATAATTATATAAACCAGTAGAAGCATCTGTATATACACAGGAGAGCTGTATTATCATCTAGATACATCTCATAATGGAATATATATGTATATAAATATATATGCTCGAAATAGTTGGCGCAGAAGCAGATGAAAATGTGGCCAGTGACCTCCATGCGTAGTTCTGAAGCAGATGGCCCAAAGGTCAAAGAGAGACGGCTAGTGGACACGCCGCAGCATTGCTCCATCTCCACTACTTGCAATTCGTATATAACCCTCTCACTTTCCCACCTTCCATTGACATCCTTTCCCTCTCTCTCGCCCCCTACATTATCATACAAATGGCCAACTCTTCATATTCCTGCTTCTCCTTCATCCTGCTCATCCTTATCTTCCACTTGTCTCTGGGTATGCCTACTGTATGATATACCTGTCATGTTTCTCCTTTCCTTTTGGTTGCTGATCTTTCTTAATGTATGGTTCTTGGTAATTTTTAACGTGAAACCCGACCATGTTCTTAATCTTATTACGCAGACTAGTGAGTAATTATATTATACACATGCATGTGCTTATTTAATGACGACTCTGAAAAAATTTCAGAGCTTTAAACATACTTTCGTATATATGTGTGTATTCAATATGTATGCGTCTGCATATACGTGGGGTGTGTGTGTTGTTGCTGGCTTTAATTAAGAGAGTGCAATATTATTGGGCACGTGCATGAAAATGATGAAGATGATTATAATGATGATGATGATGATGATGATGATATGATAATGAAGGGAGAAGCCAGCTAGAGGTGAACTACTACTCCAAGAGCTGCCCAAGAGCCGAAGAGATCATCAAGAACCAAGTCACTCAGCTCTACCACAAACATGGCAATACTGCCCTTTCCTGGCTCAGAAACCTCTTCCACGACTGCATGAAGGTCTTTTCCCATTCCTATTATACCCCTCTCTGTTCTTACTTAACAGTTAGTCCACTCCAACTTGTGTTTGATTCATTGATTAATGCAGTCGTGTGATGCGTCCCTGCTGTTAACAAGTGCCAACGGCGTCATATCGGAGCAGACGTCGCCCAGAAGCTTCGGTATGAGAAACTTCAAGTACGTCAACACCATCAAAGAGGCTCTCGAGCGAGAATGCCCCTCCACTGTCTCTTGCGCCGACATCGTTGCTCTCTCTGCAAGAGATGGCATTGTCCTCGTATGTATATATCTCTTTCTCTCTCTATATATATAGCTTCTTCTTATCCATATATACTCAATTTGAATGTTGAATTATTCATGAGTTTGTATAGTTGGGTGGCCCAAGCATTGAAATGAAGACGGGAAGAAGAGATAGCAAGCAAAGCCATTTACCAGTGGAAGACTTCATCCCCAACCATAACGACTCCATGTCCCTAGTGCTCTCTCGCTTTCAATCTCTCGGCATTGACGTTGAAGCCACCGTCGCTCTTTTAGGTATTTTTCCACATCTCTCATATCCATGATAACTCTCAGTAATGATCAAGCATAAGTCTTACTTGGGCCCCTCCCAACAACAGCCAGCGATGTTGTGTTATTAATGTCTGTCGGTCAACCATTTCAGGTGGTCACTCGGTGGGGAGAATTCACTGCGTGAATATAGTGAATAGGCTCTATCCGACCGTGGATCCGACGTTGGACGCCAAATATGCTCAGTACCTGAAACGTAGGTGTCCGACTCCGAACCCGGACCCGAAGGCTGTCCTGTATTCGAGGAACGACCTCGACACTCCCATGACCATGGATAACCTGTACTACAAGCATATTTTGGAGCACAAGGGTCTTCTTCTGGTGGATGCGGAGCTGGCTAGCGATCCCAGAACCTCACCTTTTGTCCAGAAGATGGCTTCCGATAACGATTATTTCCGCCAACAATTCTCGAGGGCCATTCTCAAGTTGTCGGAGGCCAATCCTCTCACCGGGGACCTTGGTGAAATCAGAAAGGATTGCCGCTACGTGAATCCCAATTAGATATTACACATGCACGCACATCCATCAGTCTTCACTCTACTGTCCACTCCTTGTATCTACTAAGCCCACCGCCTAAAATGAAATAAAATCGAGTGCTCGGCCTCCGTATAACTACTGGGCCTTTTCCTGTTCTCTCACTGTTCAATGTTTGAAACTGTTCGTGGTTATCACTTTTCAAAGCCTTCCTGTGAATTAAGGATTGGTAGGTAATTATCAATTAATGAGCAGTTTGAATTTAGAGAATTGTTTTGTCTCATCACACACACATAGGTATAGGACTTCGATTTGATGATTAATTTGGATCCTTTGGCCATGAAACATCCACGAAATTCAAGCCCCTACTTTTAGTATTGTATGGTCGAAGTAACTTCACATGATTAAAGCGAGCAGTATATATATATAGCAGTGCTGATAAGAGGCAGATCCAGAGAAAATTAAAACAAAAGGCCATTGATTACATATCTGAGTCTGTTATTTCTGATGGACTATCAAATCATGGGTTTGATGTTGAGTCCATCTGATAGTTTCTGTAATTAGCCAAGGCTGTTAAGAGTCAGTGTCTGTCCAAATTAAAGAAAGAAAAAAAGGGTTGGTGAAAGCCACTAATTATAGAGTGGATCATATATAAGTATGGCCGAGTGGGGGTGTGTGATCCAATGGAGTGCTTAGCAGGAGGAGGACGCTCGTTGGGTAAGTGGTGGGCGTTTACCTGTGGTTGTAAGTTCATTATCACTACTTGGACGAGAATGTCATGCGCCACTTATGACTACAATAGCCATGACACAACTCCATCCAAAACTATAACAATAATAGTCATACCCATCTCACAAAATCATAATCCTTCTAGATTAATAGACGTAATCTATTCTGATCCCAGTTATTATCTTGCAGGTTGTGCGCTTCAGAAACGGTATTTAAATTGGATGATTGAAATCGTCAACCCCATGTCGCATACATAAATTAAAAAACTGGACGCAAAGGACAGCGACGCCCCAACCTCCTAAGAACTTGGTTTATTTTAAATATCCGTAGTCCCGGAGTCTGACTTTGCAAGTTGATTTTATTTGTTTTCAAGTACAATAATGAGCACTAATTAATTAACTTGGCGTTATAAGACACAGCCATGCCCATCACACATTTAAGTTTAACTGTACTCGTATTGTTTCCGAATGTAACTTGAAATGAGCAAATACCCGCAATGTCCAAATGTTAAAGTCTACTGTTGTGGGAGAAGATTGTGTCATGAGTAGAAGCACACTTAATTAGACAAATATTCTTAATGATTGTTTTCCAATTTTACCATTACTTAATTATTATTGGAAAAGGAGAAATGGAAGGGGCATGCGAATGGTTTGTGAATTAATTAAACTATGCAAAGAGGATGACATACATAGATATATAGATTTGGGTTGACGTTTAAGGAGTGAGGAAATTAATAGAGAAGGGTTATTGGTATGAAGCGTGTGTATCTTCAAATGGGCGGTAGGAAAGGTTAATATTTGAGTTTGAGTATATGTGAAGCTGAAGCATCATGTAAGTGTGGATAATGGAATGTATGTGAAGCGAAGAGTGATGATGGGGATCCAGAGAATACGGAGGGGGAGATGGGATGGGCCCACTGACACCAAACAGTGGGACCTTTACGCCCTAAAACCTAAGACACCTACAGATCCCCAACCCTCATTTCCCCTTATCTACTGTTCATCCCACGCATTCTAATTTCAACCCTTTCATCATGCGCTTTTCCTTTTTCCCTAAA